>CAWUFW010024682.1:0-22500 GCA_963921515.1 Calotriton arnoldi | reverse complement strand
GTAGTGAAAACTATTAAGAGAACCATGATAGCAGTGAAAAGAAGAAATGTAATAATTAGACAGAAAGTATTTGTTGACTCACTAGTAGACATTTTATTATCATTAGAAAACTATATTATTCTGATTTTAAACAAAATGAGATGTTTAGATAAGCTGGTTAATTTGCTTAAAAATAAATTATGTCAAAAGATGCAAGTTAACAAAACAAACCTTTGCACTGTTTTCCAGGGAGAGTGGAAACACACTAGCAGTAGTGAGCCTTTTTTAATGAGGAATGCAACTTACAGGGGGAGAAAGAAAAGTTAGTGCCTAGAAATACAGACAAATTTATAGCCAATCTTATATCCACGTTCCTGATGTCCACTTTTTGAATGGAAGTGCAGGAAAATCTAGAACATAAGATAAGAGTCTGTTGAAAAACTCAGACAATTCTTAACTAAGCATAACAGAGGGACTGTGAAACAAAAAAATCTAAATACTTCAATACCTTGATCCTTGTTGAGTTAGAAGACTGACAAATCTTCATGGCCATTCATTGTCTTGCTTATCACAACAGATCTGTGACAGTACATTCCAACATATACGGATGCTGTCTGTGCACCACAATCAAAAACATAACATAGTAAGAAGGTTGTATTTTGTACATTTTCAAAAACTAAATAACAGGTTACTAAGATGTAGTCATTTTGAACTGTCCTCTGTTATAGATGATTTTCAGATAATATACTTTGGGCCTGAAAGGCCAGCTGAAGAGAATAAGGAAATGGTGGAAATGAACAATGACATTTCCAATACAAACAATGCTTTAGAAACATTTAAAAAGGAAATTGTTGTATTTAATACAACATCTGCAGAAATTCCTGATAAAGTTTGTGTTTGTTGTAGGTAAACCCATGACACAGCACAAACAAAAAATTATATTTGTGAAAAACAGAAAAGAGTGATCTAGTAAAGTGGTTTAAACTGGCTCTTTACTTAACAGCAGAAGATCAACTTGACTTGTGCATAAACAAATTGTCCTTAAATATTGTATTGATCAATGGATGACAATAAAATGCCTGCAAAAGGTGTTCATAAACGTTTTCCCATTCATCCTGAGCTGCAACACCTCATAGCCTATGTGAGCATTCTCATCCAGACAGTGCATCCATTCCAAGCAATTGTTAGAATACTGACAATCAAATTTGAAATAACCTCTCTCCCGAATTATTGAAAGGTCTGAAAGGTAAAGTTGCATATTTGCCTTTGAATATGAAAGAGAATATCAAAACTATAGGTGTAGATCGAGAGGAAGAAGAACCAATAGTGGTTCTAGTAAATGTAGTGCCCACTAAAGATTTAAAAAAATTGGCAGGAACTCATAAACTTCTACAGGGTTAAAAAATCTTTGCAATACCTTAAACTAGAATGCGTATTTTACAAAAATGTTGATGTAAAAAGTTGACTTAAGTAAAGCAGCAAAAATATATGAACATTACAGAATTCATCCTCACTTGTCAAGAAGTATCATGGGCCATGCTTTGGAATTGTACCAAATGAAGCAAGCATAAGAAGAATCAGTAAGTGTGTGGGAAAATAGCTAAGAAGCACAGTGTATTCCTATTTAGTTCCCAACTGGAGATAAACATCCAGTACAGATTCCTGTATCAGAATATAGATCAAGTAGATTATATTCTGAAGATCCACGGTGTAGGCAAAACATTCCACACATTTTCTATCTTTGTTTGAAAGTCATCTTTCAGTGCTATCTTACGCTGTATCCCAAGTTATGAAAACAGTGGCACAGTTCAATGATATCAATGCCAGAGATCTTGTGGAAAAAGTTCACGGAAAAGATGAGGTTCTAGAGAGTAATCTGATGAACATCATGGCTTGCCAATGTGGTACCAATTAATGCTGGTTCCATTGTCACTGTGAGTGAAAGTGTATTTTATGCAATCTAGGTGCACCCACCTGGACTGGCACTTAGAGCTATGCAGAGTATGCTTGGGATGATCTTCATGACTTTCTCAGGCTAGCTAATGCAAACATTGCAGGCATTAATTTTAAAACTCCTGGTGAATTGTGGCCATTGATCCTGTAAATGTTTGTAGGTACGGAAGCATACATTTGAAGCCATACTCCACTCTGCTTGTGCCATAATTAATCCCACATAGGTGAGATTTTTGACTTTTTCTGGAGGCAGGAATATCAAGCTAGAGGTGCACCACATAGCTTTATGTTATTGTGGGTAAAAGATGCACCACAATTTGGACAAGATACTGATGAATCAGTGTTACCATTCATTGAGCAGTATGTAACATGTGAGATTCCAGAAGAATCTCAGAACAAAGCTCTTAGGCTACAAGTCTTACGATTCCAGTCCCACAAATGAAGGAAATATTGTCGAAGGAGACATAGACCAAAAGGAAAATACTACACTAAGGCCAACATACAAAGGTTTTGCAGTGGGTTTGTGTTACTTTTTAACACAAACCCAACACAAAACCTATTTAGAGATTTACAAACCAACACAAATTGAAATTTGCATTGGTTTGTAAGGAAAAGTAACGCAAACTAGGGCAAAGCGCTGCTTTGCGTTGCTTTGCATCAAGGGCAAATTATATGGGATGTACATGGACGTTCCATGCAACCACCCATGCTTTTTTATGCAAAATCCTATCTACTAACATTATTGGACAGCAGGAAAGCAGGCGTGAAAAGGAGATATGTTTTCATTTCTAATTCTTTTCTGACTTTGCATGTGTGCTGCACTGTACGGCACACGCATAAAGTAGGAAAAGTTTTAAAACTTATCTAGTTATAGTATTTTGTACCAGAAGGGTACCCTTCCAGTACAAAACCTATGTTAGACTCGGGCACACACCTTTTGCACTATAGCGCAAAAGGTGTGTGCGTGGCGCTGGGCAGCAAAATTCTTCACCTGTGCTATCTTTGTAGATATGGCGCTCTCTCCCTGTCACACAACACAGCACAGTACTTTGTAAATCTGGGCATAAGTGTCATTTTGTATTCCCTAGGCCTGTAATGTCAAAAGGAAGTGGGAATAGTTTTATGTCTGCAGTAAGACACACTGTTACTGTAAATCGCCTAAGAGCAGATACAACCTAAAGCAAAGTGAGGCTTTAAAACTTATCAATGTTTACAATCCTGTAATCCTGTCTATGTGGAATGAAAACATGAATATTCAGATTTTAGCAGACAATTCTATTGCCGTTGCTCGATACATCACTTCACACATAACAAAGTACAGAATTGAAGGACTTATGGGAAGAGGTAGCATCAGAGAAGTCTTTAAGTAAAAGGCTTTACAGTTTCTGTTTAAATATGCTTTACTATACTTTCAACATGCAGCACATTGACTAGACTAGACGAGCAAGAAGTGGAAGAAATGCAGCCTGACTGGTAAAGTCACGGCAGAACGTCTTCCGAAACTGCTGATGTACGGCGTAGGGGTTCCGAAGGACCTTCCATTTATAGTCCGACAAATGCCCCTAATTTGGCATTGATTTGTGCAGGCTGTTTTGAAATGGGCCCCATTGCACAGAGAACTCTCAGTCTCGATGCTGAAACCAGTCAGAGAGTAAATGGGAAATATGCTCTTTGAAGCGTGGCAGGAAGGACGGTGCGCCTACCTTGGGGATTTATAGCCGGGGGAGACCTTCATCTCCTTTGAGCAGGTCCGCCAAGAGTTCGCAGTAGGACTTGGTCATTTCTTGCACCATGCTGGTCTGGCTGAACTAGTCAGGCTGGCCTGGCCAACTTACCTTGCAGTGCTCACTCCTTCGCAAATGCTTGGGATCCACATAACCTATGGTTCAGGCAGCCACTTGATTGCACTGTTGTACAGGGCCATGTGTGCGGATGCAGCGTGGACACCGCCTTGGGCTGGTGCAGCCTGGGACCTGGACTTGGACACCCCGTTGGATGATGGCACCGGACGTGGGTCAACGAACTAACCCACACGGTCTCTTGTAATGCCCCCTTTAAGCTGATACACTGCAACTTCCTTTATAGGACTTACCTTACTCCCAGGGACTTGCATAGCATGATCCCACCCAAATAGTTACCCTCGCTGTGGCGCCAGGAGGGCTGGCTTTCTGCATTTAGCTTGACAGTGCCATCTAGTACAAGAATTCTGAAGACAGATGGTTGTTGACATAACAAGGGCCACGCATTTGAACATGGTCCTTTCCCCTTAGTGTTGTCTCCTAGGTAACATTAAGTGATCAAAGGGCAGGAAGATGCCATACACATTTTTACAACTGGTGCTAGTTTTAGCAAGATGTAGGGTCACTATCATCTGGATGGGACAAAGGACATCTGAGATTACACATTGGCATAAAGATGTGTTGAAGTGGACTTTGGCGGAGGAGACTCACATGAAGCTCAACAGACGAGACGATAAGGTGAATGACGATCTATCTGACTGGAGAGTCCTGTGTGACACTCTCCTAGATCCTGATTCAGATACGACCTCAATGGACAGTGACACCACTGATGAAAGTGGAGGGTGACAGATGACAGGGATCATAACCCGGTTGAACAGTTGATGTAGTATGTGGCATGCATGCACGGTGAACACAGTTGTTCCTTAGGCTATACTGATTGCCCATTGTACTCGGAATTGTTTGTTGTAATGTCATGTTGAGTTATGTGCACTATATCTTTCACCATGCACACTACTGCTTGCTGGTTTTCACTTGTAATATTCTATAAAGCTGAAAAGTAAAGGTTTAAAAAAAAAAAAAAAGAAGATGCTTTCCTATAGGGAAATTGTAGCAGCGAGACAAAAATGTGTGTTGAAATCATTTCTTGAAATTGAGAACCTTGCTCAGTTTGATCTAGAAAGCAATGACCTACTTGAAAAAAATATAAAGGACACTTATTACCCTAATTTGAGTGTCGACTTAGAAAATCTTCGTCTGTATGAAGTACTGCAGTACTATATATACAGAAATAACATTGATGAAAATATTGAACAAGGTAAGTTTGGAGTGACTGGCTGTAATGGATGTTCAGTGAGACACTCAAAGGCTTATCTCATTATTCATAGTAAACGGAGCTGTCAAACAGGTGAAAAAAGAGAATTATTTTACTTGGCTCTTTTGCAACTTTTTAGACCATGGTGTTCTGAAAATTAATTGTTAGGTGAGCATGACTGCTACGAAGAGGCACTTAAATGCAGTTAAACATAATATTCAATGTGCAGTGTTTCCCTCTTATCTGAAAATGTTGAATGATGAAATTCACAAAAGGAAACAATTGCCACAGAGTCTGCAAACGACAGGTCACAAGAGAGTTAGATCTGCTTGCCCAGCCTATCATTGAGAATGAAGCAGCAATAGCTATGAATGAAGTGGAAAATGCAATGGGTAATGTGAGAACTTAGAGCATTGGTTTAGAAAATTTGGTAGCTCAACTTAATGAAGAACAGCGAGTAATTTTTGAACAAATAAGTAAATGAGTAGAGAATGGACTTTTACATAATAAGTATAAATGTTAATGTATAACATTCCAGCCTACACTTCTCTATGCTACTGGTCAGGCAGGTACAAGCAAATGTTTTCTGAATAAAGTTATTACTGCATTTGTTCACAGAAAGACTAGTTGTAATCTTTCAAGTGTTGTGACTGCACCTACTGGACTAGCTGCTCTCATCATTAAAGATATCACATTGCATCAACGACTTATGTTGCCTGCTGAACATGACAGCAAACTTGAGTACTTGCGGTTATCTGGCAATGCTTGTCATGAAGTCTCAAGGATGCTAAAAAATAGAAGTTCCTAATTATTGATGAGGTAAGCGTGGTATCAAACTTAATGCTAGCTTTCATTTATCTGAGAATGCAAGCGATCCTCAGAATGGACTATGGTGTTCTCTTTGGTAGAAAACATATCACAGTTTTAGGTGACCTTCTACAGTTGACTCCTTTCAAAGTTCAACCAGTTTTTAACAAACTACTTCATGAAGATACCAAAAAGTCCTTATGAAGCATTGCAAATGTTAATACATTATTATTTATTTTAATATGTCTTTATTGGCATTTCCATACGCAAACATAAACATGTTTCTAAGAGTAATAGGTAGCATAACAGACCATCCACAGGCCTCTCATCAATACATTCACAATACATTTCCAATGCCAACACAGATGGAAATAGAGTGAAATGCAATTCGAATCGGGTACACCTTATCCGAGCACCAAAAAACAAATCTCAGCAATAATCCATGCATTTCACAACTCAGAATTTAGGAGGTGCCCTATAGTATGGAATAACATTGTTCGACATTATCCAATCTGCCATCCGCTAACAGCATACAATAAAATTCCCCATTGCTCTACACCGATGAGGACCCCTGGGGAGTCATAATGGCAGCCGTAGTACAGACATATTAGTTTAGCAATAAATAAGTTATGCAATATAAACTCCTACTAAAATGATGGAACATTCAGATTCTGCTATACAGGGGAGCATGCAAGCCAACACTCCATTAATCATGGATACAACCGTGGTCCGAAAGCCCTGCATCCTCAGGCATCCCCATGCCATATGAGCAAACCCTGCATCCGGCTCACCTCATTTAGGGCAATACCTTTCACTACCCCTGTGCATGACCTGTAATATGTGTGGGGTCAGATAGGTCATGTGTAAGTAATTAAATTGGATGAGTTTAAATTTGGTATTCCTAGAGACACGCTTTGGTCTCCAGAATACTTAACTCCATTCCGTGTCTGATAAATCCCTACCCAAAAGCCCACCCCACTGTTCTCGAGTCTGATCTAAAGGCTTCGTAACCATTTCTAGTTTTGCTCTGTACAGCCATTTCACAAGATGGCTTGCCGTCCCCAGAGTCACTAGTGCCTGAAGAACGCCATGAGTCTCTTGTTCTTGTCTGCTTCCAGGCCATAAGTCTCCAAATGTTCTCACCAGTGCATGATAAGTCAAAATTTGGCCAGGGGGGAAGATCATACTGGGATAGGAAATCTTCCAGCGGGATGAGCTCTCCTTGTTGAAAGCAGTCACACACCGTGATAATGCTGGCTGTTGTCCATTTGGACAATTGGCCTCTCGTGAATGGGGAGTCACCATGTGGTAGCCCTACCAAGGGTAGATCCGGTGCATAGAGAGCGGTTCTAGACGTACGCCAGAGGCACCTCCACCAGCATTTCAGTGCTACCTGCAACAGGACACCCGGTGCGGGAATAACCACTTTTTTATGGAGAAGTCTCACCAATAACAGTCCCTGGTTGTCCACTAAGCCTATAGGTCCAAGCGTCTCAAGACCTCTAACCATTGAGCTAACCATTGGAGTTGAGTCGCCAAGTAGTATAACTCGAAAACGGGGGCTCCCAATTCCCCAGCTTCCGGGGCCTACCGCAAAACTGTCAGAGAGACTCTGTTCCACCCTCGTCCCAGATTAGTTCTCAGAGCAAAGTGTCCAAACCCTTGAACCAAGTGCATGGTACCACAATGGGGAGATTCACAAAAAAATACAAGAGTCTAGGGAGCATAATCATCTTGGACAAGGCGATGTGAGCCAGAATTGTACATTAGCCTTAAGATATCTCAGCACTGGTTCCAAGTTGCCATGGTCTTCTAAGGTATGAAACACCTGTATACCCAGGTATTTGAAAGACTGAGGAGACCAAGCGAGCCCAGTGGTAGATCGTCTGGCCGCTGCTGCCCTGGTATGACGGGGAAGATATGATTCTTTGATTTGTTTACATTGAGACCTGCCAATACGGAGAACTCCTCTAGGCATTTCAAAGCGTGAGACACCCCCAGTCATCCATCACCCAGATACAATAACAAGTCATCCACATATAAGGATATAATATGTTCTTTTCCCTCTAGAAGCAATCAATGACCTGCACCCTTCTGCCTAAAGAGCTCAATTGCAATACATGGTTGAATTTCCAGCACATAGAGTTAGCCAACAATATGAGACAGGCTGCAGATGTGGACTATGACAATATATTAAAAGACACAAGAACATGAATTATTATTAAAGAAGCAAAGATTGCTCTTTCTTCTTGCATGGTTAGCTCTTTGTTTCCACCCAATGACTCACCTACTTCTCTAATGTGACTTGGAAAGCCACAAACAGATTGTATGTCTCATGCCAGCATTGGACAAGGGTGCACAGTTCAACATACAAATGCTTCATTTGGAAAAACGAATCTTGATAGTATAAATAAAATGGAACATCAGAGATTAAACTTGCCACTATGTCAATCATTTAAAGAAATTGGAATCATTAGAGAAAACTGTTTCACATACTGCTGGTTTAGAATAGAATCTAAACCTGTGTAACACTTGCAGAATAATTTAGTGATATCTCAACGTCAAGAAGGGTTAAGTCAATGGTGCAATGGGGGATATCATTTGACTAAATTGAATTGAAGACAGTAAAAAAATTGGTAAGTGCACTGCTAAGTTTCTGTTGGTAAAATACCTCTGTCAGAAGTCAATGGCTTCCTCTGTGTTTAGCCTATGCTGTCAACATTCACAAATCTCAAGGATAAAGGTTGGCTGCAGCAATGATAAATATAGGCCACACAGGGCCTGCTTACAAGTGAGGTGCTATTTATCACATCTGATAAATAACAATACCACAAAGTTTGTATGCTATTTACCAGGTGCGATAAATAACACATGTTATGAGTTTATGTGGAATAACATGTAGCTTTTGGTATTTAACGCACCAAAATCCACATGATATGGTAAATACAGTATGTTTTCTCCTGTTACATTTTGGCAGATTTGACCTGCTAAAATTTAATGAATGCTGATTTATTTAACGCAGCCGATAATTATCGAATGCTCTAAATAAGACCAAACTTGTAATTCCGTCTCATGCATAAACAGGGGTTTACTCATGGAATGGAATTCACCACCCAACTTGTAGTCAGGCCCAAAGTATTCAAAGAAGGCATGCCTTATGTTGCTATATCATGATTGTACCTTCTTCAGTTTGATGACAGCAAATTGAATGCTGACACATTAGGTGTGAAAGAATACAATCATTTGAGAGGACTGTATGCTACTCATATGGGCCTAAATTCAATTTTTGTGAAACATGGATATTATAGGAAGCACAAAAGTGCTGAGGTTGCAGGTAATACAAAACTTCCAAAAGAAAGTAAAGTATGTAGAAAGGTTTTAAAAAAGATGTAAACTGATGAAATGCAGGATATAATAGGCTTTCAGTTTTCAACCAGTTCAGATGTTTCCTGTTATTGTAATGCTGTTGTGAATGCTGAATTCCATTTGACAGTTGTGGTTGAATACATTAAACAAAACAACTACAAAAATTTGTGCCGAGCTTTCACAAATCTACTGAGTTTAGTATAGGCTCAAAAGCATGTCTGTTCTTCAACCACAGCTATATGTAACACTGTTGACCACTGTACCGGTGTTATACAATTCACTTTGGATTCTCCATGGGATGCTGGGGAATTTCTAATGATAGTCCTAAATAGGCTAGAACATGAGGGAATTCCAAATAATGAATTCTGTGGAGTAAGGTATTCTGCCACCTCCCGCAAGCTTAAGGTTGGAGTGCCACAGGGCTCAGCTCTGAGCCCGACGCTATTTAATATCTACCTTCCTCCCTTGGCCCCCTTGGTGGAACTCTGGGGTGCAAAAATAGTGTCATATGCTGATGACACCCAACTCCTTTTCTCCTGGGGGAAGGATGAGGCCTTCCCGGGAGAGAAAATCTGGAAGTGCCTGAATGCAACATTTAGTTGGGTCTCAAATAACCAACTTGAATGTAATGAGGGTAAGACTGAGCTCCATTTATTTGGCCCTGAGGCCAAGACATCTTGGGAAACTTTCTGGCCGAAGGATGGCCCCCTCCGCTATTAACAAGTCATGAGGTAAAAAACCTGTGCTTTAAATTCGATGAGCAACTTTCATTTCACATTCAAATCAACTCTGTGGTGGGTACGGGCCTTGACCTCCTTCGGGTCCTTAGGAAAAGAAATTCTCTCCTCTCTTTTCAGGCTAGACAACAGGTGACCCAGGCCTTGATTACCTCAAGACTGGACTATGGAAATAGCCTGTATGCAGGGTTGCCCAAATACCTGATAGACAGGCTGCAGTTAGTTCAGAACGCAGCAGCACGTACCATCTCTGTGCTTCCACGCCACTCACATGTCTCTGGTCTCCTTCATATCCTACACTGGCTTCCAGTTAGGAAGAGGATCACTTTTAAAATATTGCATTTAACCCAGAAAGCACTTTACGGGGCAGGTCCTGGGTATCTTCAAGATAAAATCAAGCCCTACACTCCCCAGAGGAACCTTCACTCCGGAAATCTCTGTCTGGCCATAGTCCCTCAGATTAAGAAGGTGTGGGCAGGGGGCAGACCCCTTCTCATTTCTAGGCCCCTATCTCTGGAATGAGCTGCCATTGCCAATCAGGGCCATAAAGGATATATCAATCTTCCGAAAAAACTTTTCCTCAGCTTAGGCTCTTCTCTTTCCTGCATGCAGACTGCTCCATCGCTATTGCGCCAGTACACTCCTCGGTGTAACAGCTGCGCTTTGTAAATCACCTACATAAACATAAACATCATAGAATCATGAATGTGTTAATTATTCCTATTCAAGCAGAACATACATTAATGCAGAGCAATTTGTGTACCTTACTGTACCAGATTGCAAGTTAGTGCTTTTTGAAAAAGTATTTTCAAAGCTGTGCAGAATAACTCGTGTCCAGAATGCAAAGCAGAAGTGCTGTCTACATTAGTCATTAGACACAGTTCATAATATCTTCTTCTCATGCTACAAAGGTGTAGGGCAGATGGCAGTAAAATAAATACTGATATCACCAACTTTAAAGCTGGTTAGATATCAATTTACAGGAAGACATATACAACTGTTGCTATCATTTTCCACCAGGGAGAGTACATCAACTCTGGTACCTTCACTGTGTACATAAAGAATCTATCTGGGTGGACTGGGTGACACATGTCTTACATTAAAACAAAAGTTACCATGGAAACTTCTAGACTCTTACCTCATATTTTTGGAACCAAAGTTCTAGTAATTATGAGGTTTAGAGTATTTCATGTACATTTAAGCAGGCAAAAAGAGTCAAAGTTCATGTTCATTGTCGTTGTCGTTGTGTGGCCTAGCAAGGATAACAACCATCTAGTGAATGAACTTTTTAAAATAGTCGTTAAGGAAGTTTCTAAAAAATAACTTAATAGTTATAAATGTACAGGAGACAAATATGTTAGGATACTTTACTATTAGGCTTAACTTAGTTCTTAAAGTTATATTAATGAGTTACTGGCAGTGCTGTCCAGTAAGTACTCTTCAGTGTTCTAGTGTGACGTACTTTCAAAATGTTTTTTTTTTAAAATCTTAATGATTTATTTTTCTCCATAGTTTAATTATGGTCTGCATCAATGTAAATTATTCACAGTATGCACACTGTTTGTATTCTAAAATAGATATATTTCATATATGAGATCATGAGATATTCAGTGTGAATGCAAGTTCTGATAAAGAAATAAGAAACAATGGAGTTTACTAATGAATACATCTAATAACGATATTAGAGTAATAAATTGTACAGAACAGAAATAACATAACATGTCCTCTTTTATTGTTAGGGCAGGCACATTTGAAACTTGAGAGCTTTGGGGCCCATTAGGATGGCGGGTGGATCGCCCCCGCCGGGCCGGCGGTAGCCACCGCTGGCCCGGCGGGGGCGATCCACCTGCCATCCATGCCTGATTGACCCCCCACCATATTAGGATGGCTGGGGGGTCGTCGACCGGGTGGAAAATGGGCACAATATGGTGGTGGTGCCTGCAAGACACCGCCATCCATATTGTGATGCAGGCGGTGATTCGCATTTCCATGGCGGCGTTGCCACCATAGAAAGGCATGTGGTTCCTTCTGTTGGGGGCCTGTTGTGGGCCCCCAGGGTGTTGGGGGGATGGGGAGTGCACATGGGGGGTACCTATGGTACCCCCCTCATTGTCATGCACTACATGGCAGGCACCATGTGGTGCCTGCCATGTAGTGGATGGCAATGCTGTGCACAGTCCTTTCACATTGCGAGTGGGTCTGCAGCCAGCAGATCCACCCGCAATGTAAAAGGGCCAGGATGCGCCCACCAGTGTGGCGGGCACATCCTAATTCACATGGCGGGACCGCCGCAACTTCGGCGGTCGGTCCCTGGCTCCCTTGCGATGGCGGGCGGACTTTGTCTGCCCGCCCATCGTAATGGACCCCTTAGTCTCCCACCACACATGCTACTACGCAAGGTTGTCAACCTGGGGAAAGCTCTTACCAGAGAGTTCACTTCCTGCATAGACCCAACTGTGAATAGCCATCATTCTGAGGAGTGGTGTCTGTGTACAGCCTAGCCTCTCCCCACACCCTACTAAGCAGACATGTTAGTTTGTAGAAGAGTATTATTGAAGGTAACATTCGCTCTCCACACCTTCCTACACCCACATGTTACTCTTTGGAGAAATGTCAGCCGAGTGTACAGTCCCTCTCTACATGCAACTACTCACACACATCATTCAAAAGAGAAGTTTCAGCAAAGAGGCCAGTCTTACTGTAGAGGGGACATCTCAAACAAGAGGTGAGTGTCTATGCACACAAACTGCAGTCACCTATCGCCTTGAAAAGGAGACTCAATGCAGAGGCTAATCTCTTTCCACACTCTATTATATACACCTGTTACCCGTGGGAGAAATTTCAGTAGAGATTATAGTCTCTCCCTACATCCTACTATCCACACAAATCACTGACATAATATTGATGTAAACAATATAATTTCCCTAAAATATCAGAAAATAAATATTGTTTACAAAAATATTGTCTTCCTATACTTAAATAACAAACACATAAATATCAATAACCCAAAAATCGCATTCATAAATATGTATTTTAGCTTATGTCGATAACACAATTATCGGATACAAAAATATCATGACCTTTGAATAAAGATATAAAAACACACATATTTTAGAACATCAAATATCAGCTCCATAAATATTGTTAAAGATCAATACTTTTAAGGCAAAAACATAAAAATATAATTTCACTTTAAAAAAAATTAAGAATATCAAAAAAATATTCAATCAGTATTCTAGCAAGATTATAACAATTATACATTATAAACATAAACATAAATTACCCACAAAAATGAAAACAAATCAAAGAATCATAAACATATTAATACAGAAATAAATTTTTAACAATTGTGAACATTTTAAAAATTAACTAATTTCCTTTTATATACAAAAAGAAATAATACATCTACATTAAAACAAATATAACACTATATATAAATAACATTTTAAAACAAACACTAATTAGCGTTCACTATAAAAGGCAATATCTGATCAAAAATCCATACTAAAAGAACACTAACCAATACAATCACAATATAAATAATATTAACCAATACAATTAAGCAACTAATTTAACTTACAATATAAAATGCACACGAAATATAACTAATTACTATTACAAAATCTACAAAAACTGCAAGAAGACAAGACTGCCGAATATTCCATAGAAAATCGACAAACAGAAGAGTAAAAATAAACACAACTACCTTCAAAAGTAAGCAAAATATACATTTATAATAACTTACAAACTAATTTAGTTCTTTGTAATATAAAAATGAATTATTATCCAAATAGACACTGTACTACTTGTATGTCTCTTAATATAGATACTATAAAGCAATTACAGTGTTGAGAAAATACCAAACTTCACACAAACGACAAAGCTTATACACCCGAACAAAGACTAACAAAAAGTAAATTATTTCAATTTTTTACTAAACAAAAACTCTTCCTAAAATGGTTAGAAATGAACTAAACTCTCTCTCTCCCCATTAACAACCAACAAACAAACTTTTGAGATAAAACTAAACATTTCTTTCACAACATTGAAGGATAAACCTGAGTCACATCACAGAAACCCCAACAGAAAAAAAGAAAATACAAAGTGCAATTTCCATCAGAAGCAGACATGCAAGTATAAATAGACAAATGAAAGAGATAATTTTGCATGGTAATGTTAAAACATATTTATAAATTCGAACCATATAACACTATATTATTGCACTATTTTCAGAACAAATGACAGAAAGAGCAAGATACTTCATCTCACAGACGGGGAAATAATTGCTCTGTCACATGAGCTACACTTACAGCGAAGAAAGTACAAGCACAGAAACAGTGAACTGGAAATTTACTAAATATTACTCTTATGTATGCTATGGTAGGGCCACAACAAAAGACGACATTGTTCTTAATGTAAAGGAACAGAACCATCCCCCAGATGTCACAGAAATTGAAGTATGACATGCACTATAAGATATAAAAGAAGCAAGTACCAGTTCTCAAGAGCCCACAACTAAAACATTAAAAGATGTACTTTTTAAAGTCTCCAACCACATCTGCCATTGAATTTCTTCAGTGAGATCAAATCATCCATACTCCCACTTTGGACTAAGATAGTCAATGCCTCACTACTTCAAGGCTCTATTCCTAACTGCCTAAAGACTAGGCAGGTTACCCCTATTCTAAAAAAAAACTACTGGCGAACACACTGACCTAAACAACTTTCCAACATTTCGACTCTGGCGAAGATCCTTGAGAAATGTGTCCACGTCCAATTATGCTACCACATAGCTCAATTCCAACTGTTAGACCAATTCCAATACGTCTTCCGTCACAGTCATAGCTCCGAATCCACTCCTAATCACATTGTGGACGATGTGCCAAGAATACCGGATCAGAATGAATCCTGCTTTTTGATCCTCCTCAAACTATCATCAGTTTTCGATACGGTTAAACATGACAGCCTAATCGACCTATTGGAACACAAGATGGGGCTTTCAGGGCCCGTCCTAAATTGTTTCGCTTAATTTCTCCACAATAGAACTCAAAGATTCAAGGTGAAACAGTCCCTGTTCAATCCCTGACTGGTCACTCTAGGGGTACCACAGGGGTCTACACTCTCATCCGCTCTCTTCAACTTGTTCATGGAGCCTTTAACTGAAGTTTTGAAAATATCCAGCATCCATTATCACATGTATGCCGATGACACCCAACTGTACCTGAAAGTCTCCTCCCCTGAGAAAATCAGGTCCCTCAACACAACTCTACAGAAAACCCAAAATTGGCTGACCCTCAATCACGCTCAAGCACCTTAAATTAAAACTCTTAAAATGGAATTCCTCTTAATTGCCCCACCTAAACAGTGACCACCCCTTGAAAAATGGATCAATTAACTAACAGCTCTTAATTGCATACCGGACATCATTGACTCCACGAGCTCACTGGGTATAATGCTAGATAAGACTTTGAACATGCAGAAGTACATCAGTGTGCTCACCAAAGGCGCGAACTTCCAAATGAGCATCTTAAGGAAAATAAAACCTTTCCTCACCACCAATGACTTCAAGTTTGCTGTGCAAACCCTAGTGATTTCCAAGTTGGATTATGGAAGCGCAACCCTCTGAAGGCTTTCTAGATGTAAGATGGCTCCACTAAAGGCCTCTCTTAACTCTGCTGCAAAGCTCATCACAGGTTCTAAAAGAAACAACCATATCACGCCTGAGCTGAAATTGCTAAACTGACTTCCATATGAAGCAAGGATACAACTAAAAATTGCCTGCATGGCCCATAAAGCCTTCAACTCGAACACCCTGATATACCTTGAACAAAAACTCAAGCTCTCTGGTGGCTCCAGATCCTCTAGAAGTGCCAGCACCTTACTGCTGAAGCCACAGAAATTCCACAAAAAGAAGACTTAAAATCAAGCTTTCTTGAGTATTGCCCCGAGAATCTGGAATTTCCTGCCCCCTGAAATGAGACTGAACCCCTCAAGGCATCTTTTAAAATGGAAGTTAAAGTGCTACTGATGAACACATTTCTGCCCTAGAACTCCTGCTTTCCAGGCACTCTAGGACACACTCTCCTCACCCTTGTTTACTATTTGACTATTATGATTGTATTTTGATCTGTTGGTTAAGTGTTACTACTTCCTGAACCTTTCATGATTACCTTGTCACTGGCTCCTCAGGCTTCCTATTTCTTGTGCAATTGTAAAGCACTATGTTACACCAGAATCTACTATTTCCAGGCCCGCAATGACACATTTCCTTCACCCTTGTGTATTATTTGACTGTTAAGATTGTATTTTGATCCTTTGGCTGAGAGTTACTCCTTCTTGTACCTTCTTGTTTACCTTGTTGTCTGCTGTACATGCCTCCTCTTTCTCGCTCAATTGTAAAGCACTTTGATACTCCCAGGGGTCATGTTTGCGCTATATAAAACTTCTTAAATAAAAAAATAAATAGAAGTTACCAAAATAGCCAAATTCCTGAACACCTAACCATCACACTTAATGAGGAACTCTTCCTTTTTATATGATACCCTAAGCAACAAAAAATGTATCACAATATTTTCCACCACAGATATTTTATTAAAACTAACCCAATGTCAAACATGAATCATGGATGGCACATTAAAAATGTGGCCCAAACCATTTGCTCAAAGTTACACCATACATGGTGAGTACCAGAATGCTAACATACCATTTGTATATGCCCTACTACCTAATAAACAAAATAGTACCTATTCCGAACTAATAACCCAAATTAAAAGTAAAACAAACAACTACACCCCAAATAAAATAATAATAGATCTCCAACAAGCCATTATTCAAACCATCCTAAAAATGTAGCCACATGTAGCCAAACAAGGCTGTTACTATCATGTTAATCAAAGTATTTGGAGACATCTGCAACAATCTACACTATTGGGCTCATTACGATGTCAGGCAGAAAGCCTCCACCCGACAGTCGTAATCTTTCCTACCATGTTGGAGCCCTTCCAACCGACTTGATCAGTTTACAGTTCAACCGCCCAATTACGATGTTCACGGTAGGAACGTAAACCATCCGATCATTCCGACCCAGTTCCGACCAACTCGCGGAGTATTCCTGTTGGTCGGAACCACATTGTAACCCCCTACTGACAGCGTTTTCGCCATCGGGATTACGATGTCGGTTTCCAACAGCCTTTCCGTGCCGGTGGAAAAGCCAATTGTCCATAAGACACCTTCAGATCTGTAAACCTATAAAAAGAGACAATACCCACCTGCAAAGAGCAGTACATTCAAACATAAAAATTACATATTAGTTAAATTATACAATACACATAATATAACAAAATATAACAATGATATCTCACTAACATATGCAACCTATATCTAATGGAAATGACAAATTAACAAAAACTAGTATTAAACTTAACAAATAACACAAAACAACTTTCTAACTACTAATTACCACTACTCCCTAGACCCTCCACCTCAAAAACCCTATTAAAAACCTTAAAAAAGGTCTTACCTGATCCAACAAATGGCAGCACCTTACTGTGACTTTCTTCCTGGAAAATGACCCAAAAACAAGACACATAGGGCCTGATTACAAGTGCGTTGGCCCACGGATCGACAGACTTGCGGGGGGCACGGCAGTAGCGGTCTCCCGACTGCCCTATCATGAGTTGGGCGGTGGGACCGCCAAAGCCCCGTCGCAGTGCAGCGGTCAGGAGGCTGCAATATGCTTGGCAAGTCCGCCATGCTCCCACCAAGCATATTACGAGTTTCCTCTCCGCCGGCGGTTTCATGGAGGTTCCTCCTCCATAAATACCGTGGTGGAGAGGAAACAAAGGAGGCCCTGCAGGGCCCCCTGTGCCTCATCTGCAAGGAGATGCACACAGGGGAGCACAACATCTGCCCCCCTGTGTATGTGTGCCCCAGTTCCTGCACTGCATGGACTATTTAGTCCATGCCGTGCAGGAACTGTTTTTGGCGTTCCCATTTTTAGAGGCAACGCAATGGGAACACCAAAATCCAGACAGGAGGAAACTCCTAATCTGGCAGGCGGTCTGACCATGGCTTCGGAGGTGTGGTGGCTGGGCGGACCCGGCACCGCTCCGCCAAATTGTATTGGGGCCCATAGACTAGAAAAGATAAGTTAGCAGATAAAAATGGCTGCTCATTGAAAATAAAAAAAGACTCTTTTCCTATAGAAAACATTGGGGATTAAATATAAACATGTATATAAAATGTATAAAAAATGGTAAACTGTATTAAAAGTGTAAAAAGTGTAAATGTAAGTTATAAGAAATATGTATCATGTAACCTATAAATTAATAATACAATCAAAACAATATTATTATTTTGAAAAAATTTGTAAAGCTGTCTTTGTAAAAATCTATGTGAAACAGCTTTAAGGTGCAAACAAAAAAGTGAGATAAAAATGTTTAAAAAAATTGAAACTGTACAACAATGTCTATATATTATTTACATAATTTTTTGTTATTGAAAAAGTCCTAATGCCTTATTTAAAAAAAAACAATTTGCATGTTTTACTATATGTAAAAATATGTATGCAATAAAAATATATACATATACAAAAAATAAAAAAAGTTTGTTGTGTACCTTTATTATTATAAAAAGTATAAACTATAATCATGTATATTAAGAATAAAATGCAAACTCCAGTGTACAAAAGTTTGGATAACATATTTGACACTAAATTGGTTACCTTCACTATTCCCACTCTAATGTACAACATTTTGGGGAAGGTGTTGGACACTAGAGGGGTTACATTTACTATTACCACTCCAATCTAGACTAATTTGGGGATGGTGTTGGACACTAATGGGGTTACATTTACTAGTCATTTCCAATCTAGACTATTTTGAGCATGGTGTTGGACACTAAAGGGGTTATGTTTAATATTCCTACTCCAGTTTAAACCATTTTGGGGAAAGTGTTAGACACTAAAGTGATTACATTTACTATTTCCACTCCAGTCTAAACCATTTTGGGGAAGGTGTTGGATGCTAAAGGGGTTGCATTTACTATAGCCACCCTAATCTGTATCATTATATAAAAGGTGGTGGATAATAAAGTGGTTACATTTCTTATTCCCACTCTGTAGGTGTGTGTCAGAAAAACTGTTCTATTTATAACGTGTATTGTACATTAACATGACAAAGAATAATAAATCCTTTAAAATAAATATTTAACTCTCCAGAAAAAATGCATCTTGCACTGCAAAATATATGTTTATGAATATATTAAACATTTACTTTTTCAAATAAATGTATATGTACCAAAAACTAAATAAATGCTATTAATTAACTAAACAAAAATTGATTTTTTACACATTAAAACTTGAATATTAATGTTATTAACTATATACTTATTTAATAGCAAATTAAATGTATTTTCACAATAACAAATCAACCTAAAAAACACATAATTAATAATGTATAATAATTAAAGAAATTATTTTCAAAACATGTTTAAAATTCCAAAAAATCTTATGTTAAAATTAATACAAGTTATGAATAACAATAACTATAAATGCATTTTTGAATTACAATTGCAACAATTTTTTATTACAATTAGATATTATATTACATACACTCAAATATACACATTTTCAGAACGAAGCTAATTAACCTCTATATAAATTTAAAAATGACATTTTTTAGTACATATTTAACACAATTAACATTAGAACAATATAATACATGTATAATAGTTTAAATAAAATAAACAAAAACCAAATAATTTTAAATTTACAATTTGAAAAAAGTCTCACCACCCCTTTCCCCTAAAAAACCCAACGTCCCACACCTCTAATTTAAAAACATATCAAATATATATTTCAATAAAATATTTATGAAATTTAAATACATTTACTATAGAAAAAAATAAACACACCAAAACAGAAAATAATGGAAAAATGTAATAAAACAGATTAAAAAACATATAAAGTAACCCATAAAAATGATATTTGTTACAACAATATTTCAATAAACAATATTTTAATAACAATATTAAAAGCACACTTAACCCTTTCACTGCTAGGCCTTCCACCCCTGTGCTAAGCCTTTTTTTGGCTATTTGGGGTAGTTCGCGCTTAGGCCCCTGTAACTTTTTGTCCACATAAGGTATCCACGCCAAATTTGCTTCTTTTTCTTCCAACATCATGGGGATTATAAAGGTACCCAGGGTTTGTTGATTCCCCTGGAGGGGACCCAGAATTTAGCCTAAATACAGATACATTTTTGTCTTTTTGGGAAAAAAGGGACAAAAGTGCTGCAGAAGAAAGCGTCTGGTTTTTTCCCTGCAAATGGTATCAACAAAAGGATTGTGGTGCTGAAATCCCCATCTTCCCAGCTTTCAGGGACAGACAGACTTTTGTCAGAAAACGAAAATGTTTTACACAGTTTTGGCATTTTACTGGGACATAGCCTATTTGTGTTACTTTTTGTGCTTTCAACCTCTTTCCAGTTAGTGGTAGAAATGGGTATGAAAGCAATAATGGATCCTGAAAAGCTATACATTTCTGAAAATTAGACAAAATTTTGAATTCAGCAAGGGGTCATTTGTGTAGATCCTTTAAGGCTTTATTTTATAGAAACTAACAGTTGAAAATAAGAAAAATTGAAAATGAGTTGAAAAAAACAGCCATTTGTGCCAACGTTTTCACCTGTAACTTCTTCTAAGTATGACAGATTTTTGAAAGCAATATAGTGTTACATCGGCTGGATCCTTCTGGTTGTGGGGATATATAGGACTTGTAGGTTCACCAAGAACCCAAGGAGCCCAGTGCCAATAACTGAGCTGCGTCTTGCAATGGTTTTTCATTGTGTACAGGTTATATAGCAATTCATTTGGTAAAATATAAAGAGTGAAAAATAGGTTTCAAGGACACCTATGTATTTCCGAAAGTACCATTTTTATTTGGAGACTTTGGAGAATGCGGGGTGGGTGGAAGTTTGTGGACCCATGCAGATTCCAGAACTATCCATCACAGAAATGTGGGGAAAATATTGTTTTTTTTACACTTATTTTAGTTGAAAAATTAACGATTCACATCCAAAAGTCATTTACAGTCAAAAGATTAAACATTAAAAAATCACCATTACTAACCAAAATTGCCATTTTTACAGACTTTTCCTCCTACTCAGAAGCTTCTATTTTGACCAATTTCAGTCAGGAAAATGACTCTAAACACACTTTTTTTAGTTCCAAAAGTGATAAATTCACATCCAACAGTCATTTACATTCAAAAGATTAAACATGAAAAAATAACCAATACTGACCATCTAGAGAAAGTTCGACAGGTCCGGGGTCATCGTTTTCATCAGAAAATTGATTTTTGGACTTTACAAAAAATTCTTCAAAATGTCATTTGGATCGTGCCTCATGTTGAATAACCACTTTTTAAAGCCTCACAGAGACCAAAATTACAATTTTTACAGACTTTTCCTCATACTCAGAAGCTTGTATTTTGACCGATTTGGGCAGGAAAATGATTCTAAAAACACTTATTTTAGTTCCAAAAGTGATAATTAACATCCAACAGTCATTTAAAGTGAAAATATTAAACATTAAAAAAAAAACATTACTGACTATCTTTAAAAAGTTCGACAGGTCAGGGGTCATCGTTTTTCATCAGAAAATTGATTTTTTTGCACTGTACAAAAAATGATTTAAAATGTCAATTGGATCGTGCCTCATGTTGAATAACCTCTTTTTAAAGCCTCGAAATGACCAAAATTGCAATTTTTATAGACTTTTCCTCCTACTCAGAAGCTTCTATTTTGACGTATTTCGGGCAGGAAAATGACTCTAAAAACACTTATTTTAGTTCCAAAAGTGATAATTCACATGCGATAGTCATTTACAGTAAAAAGATTAAACATTAAAAAATCACCATTAAAGACCATCTGAGGAAAGTTCAACAGGTTTTTCATCAGAAAATTGATTTTTTGGACTGTACAAAAAATGATTCAAAATGGCAATTGGATCATGCTACATGTTGAATAACCACTTTTAAAGCCTCACACTGACCAAAATTGCCATTTTTACAGACTTTGCTCCAACTCAGAATCTTCTATTTTGATCAATTTCAGGCAGGAAAATGACTATAAACACACTTATTTTAGTATCAAAAGTGATAATTCACATGCAATAGTCATTTACAGTCCAAAGATTAAACATTAAAAAATAACAATTCCAGACCATCTGGGGAAAGTTCAACATGTTTTTCATCAGAAAATTGATTTTTTGGACTGTACAAAAAATGGTTCAAAAGGTCAATTGGATCATGCCTCATGTTGAATAACCACTTTTTAAAGCCTCACAGTGACCAAAACTGCCATTTCTACAGACTTTTCGTTCTACTCAGAAGCTTCTATTTTTTTAACCAATTTCAGGCAGGAAAATGACTCTAAACACACTTATTTTAGTTCCAAAAGTGATATTTCACATGCAATAGTCATTTACAGTCAAAAGATTAAACATTAAAAAATCACCATTAGTGACCATCTGGAGAAAGTTCAACAGGTCCGGGGTCATAGTTTTTCATCAGAAAGATGATATTTTGGACTGTAGAAAAAATGATTCA
>CAWUFW010024681.1:0-56534 GCA_963921515.1 Calotriton arnoldi | reverse complement strand
GAGTCAGATGGCCTAGGTGTGTATGTGTCGTGTAGCCCTGGTGGTGTGTCTCCCTCATGTGTGTCACGTTGCCTGTACTCACATGCCTGTGTTGTCCTTGCTGTTGCAGTTCGCATACACAGTGTAATTTTGCAGTTCATCATCCCCATAACAGCACCCACGTTGGAATCACGACAGAGGCAAGTATGGTGTATTTGTGTGTTTATTGTGATACATTTGTGTTAATAGTGCATAGGATGGGTTGTGCTGTACATGAATCTTGCAATCCCAAGTTCCTAGGTGAATTGAAAGTCCGGGTAGACAGGATCCCCAGTATCGGGGCCACAGTTGTCTGACACATTGGTCCAACTTGTACTCCCCATGCAATGTGTGGGAGTAGTGTTGCCGTCAACAGGGTGAACAGTCTGTGCACAAGGCGAACATCCAGAACTGGTTCAGGCTTCCTGGGAGTTGCGCTTGGCCATCGGCCTCTCACTTTCCCTCCTCGGACGACCCCTCTTCTTGGGGGGGCCCCTCAGAGTGCAGGCTGCTGCGGTGCAGGGGACTCTCCGCCAGAGTCCTCCTCCCTCCCTGTGGCAGTTGCAGTTTGTTCGGCACCAGATGTTGTTGGCACACAGGGAGGTGTGGACTGGTTGCTGTTCATCTGGCGGAGGCATTGTAAAATGTCCCTGTGCACCGCCGTCATCTCATGCAGTGCATCCCACTTGGACTCCACGCGGGACATGTGTGAGTCCACACGGGACATGTGTGACTCCACGTGGGACATGTGGGAGTCCAAGCGGGCATGATGGGCAGCCTGCTGCTGTTTAATGTCTCTGAGGAGCCCCACTACCTGGCTGAGCTCTCCGGTGCTGGACTGGTACGCATCAGCTATGCGTACCAGTTGTGGAGTCGTCATGCACACCAGCAACGTCTGCAAGCAGCGACCTCTGTCTCCACCCCTCCCACCACCCCTGCTGACATGTGCAGTGTGTGCAGTGGCACGCACAGATAACCCTGGTCCACCTTGGCGGTTGGTGGTGGTGGTGGTGTCCATGGCCCCAGGTTGGTCCAGGGTCACTGTGCTGGTGTTGCTCCTTATTCTGTCCATGTCGGCAGGGATGGTATTTGTGGTGACAGTCGTTGTAGGGGTGGGTGCAGGGGTGCAGCTGGTGGTCCTGCTGGTGCTGCAGCTGGTGGTCCTGCTGGTGCTGCATGTTGACTTGCACCGGATGTGCCAGGTTGTTCTTCATCGTCCGAGGAGGACAGAGGCTGTACGACGCCAGTGAGCTCGGCATCCTCTTGAGCCTGGGACTGGGACTCCTCAGCGTCTGCTGCTGTGTCCCCATCATCACCTGTTTTTGGGAGACACAAACAATGTATGTCATGTTTCTGCAGGCATCAATCGTTGACACACATGACAGTTGTGACTGTGCCTCTGGGTGCGGGCCTGTACATTGCATTGTCCTAAGTCGTCAGAGTCAGGGGTTGATATTGGTGTGGCACATTGTCCTGCATTATTTGGGCATTTCTATGTATTTTCTGGGGTGTGAACATGGTCTGCATTGCTTGTGTTTGGTTGACAGCCGGACCTCCTTCCCACCCACACAGCCAGTCAGTTATCCCACCATGGAACGTGCTTGCATTGCAGGGAGTGGAAGTTGTCTCTCAGGATGTCAGTCAGTGGTGTCCTGCTGTTTGTTGGTGCACAGTTGGCAGCAGGGCCTTGTGCTCCCCACAGCAGTAGCCAGTGTCAGCCATCTTGTGAGTCCTTCTCCACTCCCTGTGATGTGAGCATGGTTCAGGAGTGGTGTTGATGGGCCAGTTGTGAGGCTGAGCAATGTCTGTGACTACGACTCCCATCATGCTATTGCCTCCACCCCCCTTCCCAGCATGCCCATGCTTCCTTCCTTTGACTCTGCTTCCCTGTGGGGTGGGCTGGCTGTGCTGACAGGATGGCTGGGAGTGTTGTCCTGGCAGTTGTTTGGCTAAGAGTCCCAAGAGTGTCCCTGTGCTTCACACAACATAACCCAGGGTGGTGGTGCTTTGTGGGATCTTGTGTTAGGATGGAGGGCATTGCATTCTACCAGGTGGGTACTGTGGAGTTTGTGTTGGGGGGTGTGAGGGAGGTGCTGGTGACTATAGTCAGTGCTGCAAGTCCCCCTTCCGACCCAGCCGAGATATCCCACCATGGAACGTGCTTGCATTGCAGGGAGTGGAAGTTGTCTCTCAGGATGTCAGTCAGTGGTGTCCTGCTGTTTGTTGGTGCACAGTTGGCAGCAGGGCCTTGTGCTCCCCACAGCAGTAGCCAGTGTCAGCCATCTTGTGAGTCCTTCTCCACTCCCTGTGATGTGAGCATGGTTCAGGGTGGTGTTGATGGGCCAGTTGTGAGGCTGAGCAATGTCTGTGACTACGACTCCCATCATGCTATTGCCTCCACCCCCTTCCCAGCATGCCCATGCTTCCTTCCTTTGACTCTGCTTCCCTGTGGGGTGGGCTGGCTGTGCTGACAGGATGGCTGGGAGTGTTGTCCTGGCAGTTGTTTGGCTAAGAGTCCCAAGAGTGTCCCTGTGCTTCACACAACATAACCCAGGGTGGTGGTGCTTAGTGGGATCTTGTGTTAGGATGGAGGGCATTGCATTCTACCAGGTGGGTACTGTGGAGTTTGTGTTGGGGGTGTGAGGGGAGGTGCTGGTGACTATAGTCAGTGCTGCAAGTCCCCCTTCCCACCCAGCCAGCCATCCCACTCATGGAACGTGCTTGCATTGCAGGGAGTGGTAGTTGTCTCTCAGGATGTCAGTCAGTGGTGTCCTGCTGTTTGTTGGTGCACAGTTGGCAGCAGGGCCTTGTGCTCCCCACAGCAGTAGCCAGTGTCAGCCATCTTGTGAGTCCTTCTCCACTCCCTGTGATGTGAGCATGGTTCAGGGTGGTGTTGATGGGCCAGTTGTGAGGCTGAGCAATGTCTGTGACTACGACTCCCATCATGCTATTGCCTCCACCCCCTTCCCCAGCATGCCCATGCTTCCTTCCTTTTGACTCTGCTTCCCTGTGGGGTGGGCTGGCTGTGCTGACAGGATGGCTGGGAGTGTTGTCCTGGCAGTTGTTTGGCTAAGAGTCCCAAGAGTGTCCCTGTGCTTCACACAACATAACCCAGGGTGGTGGTGCTTAGTGGGATCTTGTGTTAGGATGGAGGGCATTGCATTCTACCAGGTGGGTACTGTGGAGTTTGTGTTGGGGGGTGTGAGGGGAGGTGCTGGTGACTATAGTCAGTGCTGCAAGTCCCCCTTCCCAGCCAGCCAGATATCCCACCATGGAACGTGCTTGCATTGCAGGGAGTGGAAGTTGTCTCTCAGGATGTCAGTCAGTGGTGTCCTGCTGTTTGTTGGTGCACAGTTGGCAGCAGGGCCTTGTGCTCCCCACAGCAGTAGCCAGTGTCAGCCATCTTGTGAGTCCTTCTCCACTCCCTGTGATGTGAGCATGGTTCAGGGTGGTGTTGATGGGCCAGTTGTGAGGCTGAGCAATGTCTGTGACTACGACTCCCATCATGCTATTGCCTCCACCCCCTTCCCAGCATGCCCATGCTTCCTTCCTTTGACTCTGCTTCCCTGTGGGGTGGGCTGGCTGTGCTGACAGGATGGCTGGGAGTGTTGTCCTGGCAGTTGTTTGGCTAAGAGTCCCAAGAGTGTCCCTGTGCTTCACACAACATAACCCAGGGTGGTGGTGCTTAGTGGGATCTTGTGTTAGGATGGAGGGCATTGCATTCTACCAGGTGGGTACTGTGGAGTTTGTGTTGGGGGGGGTGTGAGGGGAGGTGCTGGTGACTATAGTCCGTGCTGCATGTCCCCCTTCCCACCCAGCCAGCCAGATATCCCACCATGGAACGTGCTTGCATTGCAGGGAGTGGAAGTTGTCTCTCAGGATGTCAGTCAGTGGTGTCCTGCTGTTTGTTGGTGCACAGTTGCCAGCAGGGCCTTGTGCTCCCCACAGCAGTAGCCAGTGTCAGCCATCTTGTGAGTCCTTCTCCACTCCCTGTGATGTGCGCATGGTTCATGGTGGTGTTGATGGGACAGTTGTGGGGGGGCAATATGTGTGACTGCGACTCCCATGATGCTATTGGCTACACAGACTTGGCCAGCATACACAGAATTCCTTCCTTTGAGTGGTCTTCACTGTGTGTTGGTGTTGTTGTGGTGGCTACATGTCTGGATGTGTTTGTTAGTTCTATTTGTGCCACTGCCTAGCTGTAGTTGTAGTTGTGTTTGTACATGTGATGGCACGGTTGGATGTAACTTTTTGATGGCATGTGTTGTGTTTATCTGACTGACATACACATTTTGGGATGATTCTGTTCTGGTTGCTGTGTAATTGCTATGAGTGCATGGTTTGACTCTCCCTTGACAGTGATGTGTGTGTGTTTTGTGTCAGAAAATTGTGTACATTTGTTGTGTACTCACCAGGCTCTGGGATGTTCTCTAGTCCATATACGCTCACTGGCGGAAGGATGGCCCGCACCTTCTCCTCCCAGGGCCTGAGGTATACTGGCTTGGCAGGAGGGCCACTGCCGGTGTATTGGCTGATGAGGTAGTCTTTCTTGAGCAGCTCCCGGACCCTCCTGCGCACGTCATACCACCTGTTCTGGATGTCGGTCTTTGTGCGCAGACATGGTGATTGTGCGTTCACCCTGTTGATGATCCTCTCCCACATCTTGGTTTTCTGCGACATGGGGGTCTGTTGGACCAATGTGCCAAACAGCTGTGGCTCTACCCTGAGGATCTCGTCTACCAGGACTTCCAATTCACAATCTAGGAACTTGTGATTCTTCTTGGGGGCATGGTGATGGGTGGTGATGGTGAGTGATGTGTGTGTTGGTGTGCAGGTGAGGGTGTGTAAGTGTGTGTTTTGCTGGGTGTATGTGAGGTAGGTATTTGTTGGTGTGCTGATGGTGTGTGGCTTGTGTGAGGGATGAGCTGTGGGTGTGTGGTTGCTTTCTCTTGGGTGCTGGCAGTGGAATGGCATTTGCAAAGGCTCATGGTAGTGATTTGTGTCCTTTATATAGGTGGAGTTGTGGGTGTGTCTTTGTTCTCTGTCCCCACCCCCCAGTATTTATTGGCTTGGTAATTGCTTGTTTGGCCTTTTTTTGGGTGATTTTTCCTTTGTGCTGTTTGTGTGTGTTGGAAACGTTCTTGTGACCGAGTCGGACCCTGCATTGGTCTCGTACGGTGTTCTCCGTTTCGTTCACGCTGTGTTTGTGCAGTTTTCTATGCTGCGTACGCGTCGGTCGCGGTGTATTGTGTTGCTTCGGCTCGGTTTTGTATGCGTGTCAGTCGTCCGGCTTGTCCTCCGTCCGACTCGCTCGTGGTTTTCGCGCCTTGCATCGTACTTAGCGGTTTGGAGTTAGCGTGTACGTTTCGGTCGGATTTGTTCCGGGTGCGTGTCGGTCGGTTGGATTCGCGTGTTTTTCCGGCCGGATTGCTGTTTTCCGTGCGGCTCGGTCGGTCGACTTGGTTTCGTTACGTGTCGGTCGGAGTTTTCGCGCCTTGCATCGTACTTGGCGTGTCGGGCGCCACGGGTACGTGTCGGTCGGTATTTTTTCCGGATCCGAGTCGGTCGGTGCTTTTTCCGGCCCGAATCGGAATCGGCCCCAAAATGTACAAACTATAACTTTGTAAAATACATATGATATAATTTTACAACAAAAAGAAAATGATATAAAATGTATTAAAAAACATGTAAAAATAAATTTACTAAAATGTTTACTTTTCTTAAATCTTTTTATAAATAATAAAAATCAAAAAGTTTATAATGAAAGAACTGAAAATATACTTACTTTACTATTACATGAGTGTACTTCATAAAAATGTACCATTTTTCAAAACTGTTAAAAAATATGTCTGTAAAAATATATTTTTAATTTTGCAAATGTACATTCAAAATATATATTAAAATATAATATACTTCATAATGTATTGTGAATGACATCAACAATTGTTAATCATGTTTTTCAATATTTTCAAAAATTGTATAACAAAAACAAATAAAAACAGTATTTGTGAACAACAAAAATAAATACATGTCTTTGCAAATAAAAATGTTAACAATAAAAACTGACATACGCCTCTTTTCTTATTTAATTTACATATAAACTCTAGGAAAATACTATATAATAAATCATACAAAATTACTATTCCTAACTCCAAAACCAACTAAACTCAGGGAAAGTGCTGGAAAATAAACCATAAAAAAGCAATTACTCTTCCTAACTCCAAAACCCACTAAACTCAGGGAAAATGCTGGATAATAAACCATAAAAAAATTACTAATCCAACTCCAAAACCAACAAAGCTCAAAGAAAGTGCTGGATAATAAATGATAAAAAAAATACTATTCTAACTCCAAAACCAACTAAACTTAGGGAAAGTGCTGGATAATAAACCATAAAAAAATTACTATTCCAACTCCAAAACCAACTAAACTCAGGAAAGAGCTTGTTAATAAACAATACAAAATTACTATTCCTAACTCCAAAACGAACTAAACTCAGGGAAAGTGCTGGATAAGAAACCATAAACAATTACTATTCCAACTCCAAAACCAACTACACTTAAAGAAAGTGCTGGATAATAAACCATAAAAATTACTATTCCAACTCCCAAACCAACTAAACTCAGGGAAAGTGCTGGATAATAAACCATAAAACAATTAATATTACCATTCCAAACAAACTAAAGTCAAAGAAAGTGCTTGATGATAAACTTAAAAAAATTACTATTCAAAATCCAAAACAAATAAACTAACAGAAAAAGCTAAATAATGTAAAGATTATAAATATATAAAAATGTAAAAAAAATCAAAACTATGAAAAAAACATAGGGGCATATTAGCAAGACCCACGTTAAAATTATCGCCGTTTTAGCGGCAGGAAACTGCCGCTAAAACGGCGATAATGGGCTTGCTAATATACGTTATAGAATTCCAATAGAAGCCCAGGTTAGATGTGCAGGTCATCTAACATGGGCTTCTATTGGAATTCTATAGCTCATATTAGCAAGCCCATTATCGCCGCTTTAGCGGCAGTTTCCTGCCGCTAAAACGGCGATAATTTTAACGTGGGTCTTGCTAATATGCCCCATAAATTTATAAAAACATACTATTTTTTTTCAAAATTAAAAATTTAACACAAAGATTTTCAAAAATGTGTTCAAAACATTTTAAAAAAATTAAAAAACATACATTACAATATTTAAAAGAAAGTAAATATTGAAAATACATTTTTGATATTTCTCTTCTTACAAAAATTTCAAAAATATAAATATTAAATTCTGAATTTCCCGTATATTTTAAAAAAAATTTTTTTTTACATTTTCCAAATAAAATTTATTTTACTAATACTTAAAACATTAAAAAAAAATACAATAACAAATAATATATAAAGAAATATAAATATAATTTTACTATCATATATTTATTTAAATAATTTTTTAATTTGAAAAAATATTTTCAATATGTTTTATACAATTTACATTAAAATATTTGCACTCAAGAAAACCTTCAAAATGTATAAACATTTTAAATTTCAAAATTTTAGTTAAAAAAGATTATTTACATTTTTCAATTATTTTTTTTATTAAACTTTATTTCAAACCAACATTTTTAAATTATTTCCCACCCTTATCCCCTATAAACCCAACATCTCGCTCCTAAAATTTTACATTAAATTTAAAAACAATTAAAACTTTAAACAAATATTTTTAAATTACTCCCCACCCTTATCCCCTATAAACCCAACATCCCACTCCTAAAATTTTACATTAAATTTAAAAATAATTAAAACTTTAAACAAATATTTTTAAATTACTCCCCACCCTTATCCCCTATAAACCCAACATCCTGCTCCTAAAAATAAGTGAAAATACAATAAAAACAAACATTTTAACATTAAAAAATAAATGTAAACATATAAAATAACTACTACCAAAATAATTTTTAAAAATGTAACATTAAACAAAAATAAAAAAATACAGTCAATATTATTTACAACAACATTTTTGCCATTAATATTTTCAAAATCGATATTACTAAAATACACAAAAATCAATATTTTTAACAACGAAAAAACTTAGCTCGATATTTTACACCATTGATATTCTTGACCCGGTATTCATGCAACTCGATATTTCTACATCGATATTCTGTCTCTTCACCATCACTCAGGGGCACGGTTACAATAGGTGATACCCCACTAGAGCAGGTGAAGTACTTCGACTATCTGGGGGTAAGGTTGATGAACTCACTATCCTGGACCCCTCAAGTTGCAAAGAGGCAATTATCATTTCAATATGTAAGTTATGCATTAATAAAAAAAATTGAAAAAGTCAAGCTTTAGGCATGTTGCCCAGTTATTAAAGTTTGTCAAGCCAAGGATGTTGGAGCCGCAGCATATGGCGCAGAGTTATGGGGTCAAAACAATGTAGGGGTGATTGAAAAAACTGAGAATGTTTTCATGAGATCGGTCCTGGAACGTCCCTGAAATGCCCCTCTGAATTCCATGCACTTTGATCTGGGGCTTAAAAATTTAGCACGTTATTGCTTTTAGGCCCCTCACTTTCTGGATACGAGTATGGTCAAATAATTCTCCAATTCCCCTGAGACATTCATTGCCTGATGTGATGGCATTAGACACCAAAGGGACTATCCCGTGGTTAAAGCATATAAAGAGCTGGATGTTTAAACTGGGTATGAGCGAGCTCTGGATCAATCTGGTGAGTATTGGAAAAGAATCCCTGATTAAGCTAAAAAGGTGATACTGGGACCACATTAACAAGTCATGGCTAACAGGGGAAAGTACCAGGGAGCTAACTAGGAGGTTTCTGGATTTTAAGGATAATATGCATCAGGATGAGTTTCTGAATATCACAGAACTTCCGTTAGTGAAATCCCTGTTTTTAAAATTCAGATACAGTATTTTGCCAGTTAATGAATTTTGTAGTAAATGGAAAGGCGTTAATACCTTGCACATTTGTCCCTCGTGTTTGGCCATCCATGAAAATGAAGAACATTTCTTGTGTTTTTGTCCTGAGTATATTGAAATCAGAAGAACCTGATTAATCCCAATATGTCGCATTCTATCATCGAATCACTTAAAAGATATTATCTGAATCCTCAGAAGTGATCGCTCAGAGTGGTTAGTCTTCTCCTTGTCCAGATACTTGCTGTATGCCTGGAGATTAAGAAATAGGAAGATGAAACTCCTTATAAAATAACGCAAATGATTCTGTGCTGCATTGGCCAGTGGTGACTTATAATTTATCTAATCAATGGAACTTTATTTTATTATGTTGGGATATCTTGTACATGTAAGTCCATTGAGACAAATATAAGGCTTACGATGTAAAGTGATTTACTACTGTGGGAATTAATTTTAGGAGTTGCCTAGTCCACTTCTAATCTCTCAGGTCATCTTGCACTAGAATTGTATATTCTTAGGTCTATTACTTTTATTATTTTAACTTATAAGTTTTTATTGTTATTACGAATAAATGAATGACAGTAAATTATTGTATATATATGTGATATTGATTGAGCTTTGATGGTTTTTGCAAAACCGAATAAAGATTTTCTAATAATTATATACCCTCTGTTTACTGTGGGTGTGGCTGCATACATACATTGCCAAAGATCTGCCTAGTCAAATGGAGTCCATCCCGGCACTTTTACAGTGCTTGCGTGGGACCTCTACCATGTCACGTATAATTACACTGACCCCAACACTAGCATCCCACATGCACTACACAGCGCGCTCTTACACTACACATGGTATCAGGACATGACTGCCGTGGGCGCCCAGACATCAGCCAGGTCATGTTACATCTGTTCACTGATACTGCATGCATTAGGTGCAGACAGGCTTTACTTGTCCCAAGACGTAGCCCCCGGAAAAATGAAATGCCTTCTCCACCTCTGCCTATGTAGGATTAGTGCCAAGAGACAACCCAACAGAGTAAAACCCATAGAGCAGTAGTGAAGGTGATCCATTACGAGATCAATTCCATAGCACTGTACCTTTTCGCCAAGCCTAGTAATATTCAGACAGAGCTAGATAGGATGCGTAGGAGGGTCATCATAGGGGAGTATACTGTTTGGCCCAAGACTTTCCAGAAAAGAGATTCTTGGAGGCAGCAAAGCGACCGCACCAGTGCACAAACATGACAGCTCCCTCTTCCGTTTGTTGTTCCAATGTGGCCCTTAGCGAGTCTGGGGCAGTATTTGTAATAACAAATGGACCCCAGACATGGAGTTTCAGTATAGGGCCATCCACCTCGATGATACAAAGGGAAATAAGCATAATAGGGTAGGGTTAAACACCAGCATAGATAACCCATGTCAATAATTTTGGGATACTGAGATAGATAGGTACACGTGGTTGGAAGGGAAGGAGAAACCCCTAATTGTACTGAAACTTACACTGTATTCCTTGTGTTTCAGAGGTAAAGAAACAATCCTACTCATAACACAAATGAGAACTGTGGTGCAATACTACACATACCAGATATGCAGTGGGTTACCTCAAGACTGATGGATATCTACTGGCAGTACAGCAAATTTACCTACATGCAGCTCATCCCTGGATGGAGGGGACTATGCTCCCTTGTCATCATACACACCCGACCCTGGTCATCCCTGGAGAAGATCTGTCAGAGTTGTATCAACATCTGCTACAGGAAAAGACAACTCTGTTGCATCAGGCTTGAGAGAAAAGAACGGCTGACTATGTTGGCTGGGCTCACAACAAGGACATTCTAGAAGAATTCAGACTGTTTTCTGACAGCCAAGTAAATGCGGGTGGGTTGATACCCTTCTTAACCGTGCAGACGAAAGCAAACACCCGCTGGTTCAAAATTACCAGATGCGAAACGCTGAAAATTATGAACTGTACTGAGCTTGGCCTTAAGGCGATAAAGGAAGACCTAAGAGCCATCCAACTCATGGTGATGCAACATTGATATGTGCTGGACTTGATGATCGTAATGGAGGGAGGGGTGTATGCCAAGATAGATGCATCCTGTTTCATGTTTATCCCAGGCAACAAAATGTATAACAGGACTTTGACTCTTGCCATCCAAGCACTGCACCATTTACAAACAGAAATGCGTAAGGAGGGAGGTGCCCCTGAACAGGAATGGTATGCCAGTTGGTTTTCCTGGCTCCCCCAGTGGTTGACTGGTCTGTGTACCTCATTTCTGCTCGTTCTCATCTTAATATAGTTTTTTGTGTGGTTTCCTACAAGTGGGGATTTCCTGCTGTAAAAAAGCAGTCCTCAAATCTAGTAGGATGCAAGTAGCTAGGGAAGTAGTAATAGTTAAAACCGAAGCACAACAAGCCCCTAATAATGTGACTGTCATGAATTGTGGGGTAAATGATATAATTGAAAATTTAACTAGAGGAGAGGGGAGAATGTTTATATTCAAAAAGTCAATGTCGATGTACTCAATGATACATGTATGTACAAAAACAAAGCGAATCACTGTTGTTGAAATCACCCAATATGATCTCTCTATCAACCCTGAGTCAGAAATACATGATTAGGCAGGCCTTGCGACCTAAGACTGCGTCAACTGATTGACAGATCGCAAGTGGGGTGGCACGTAACCAGCAGAACAAATGGCCGAACAGGAAAGACCCTGATCAATCCTACAGATAGGCAGCAACACCACAATGGTCCGGGGAGATTGGCCCCAATAAAGCACAAATGGCCAGAGGGGCACACCTCCCCAAAACACCATAAAGTTAGATGCAACATGAAGCTCGGAACACTGAGCCAATCAAGACACAGCGCACACAGCACATTCAGTGATCACACGCACCTTATGCCGGACATCTAGACACATTACCCACTGACCCTCATTGTCTCAATGCAAGGTCGAGACCACCTGCATTTGTTCTCAGGTGGCAGTAGTCAATGACTAGGCAGCAGTGAAATTGCCAATCAACAAAAGCTTCACACTGGAAGAGATCTGGGAAGCTATCATCAAGTTTCCATCTAGTAAGGCCCCAGGGCCAGATGAGGTCCTGCTGGACATATGCAAATCAGTCCTGGAACTATAGGCCCCATTATTGTGCAACTGTTTCAATGCCTTTACTATCACTGGCCTCCCGGACTCGTGGCACACTGCTACCATCATGCCTATCTTTAAAAAGGGCAACTTGCAGGCCCCTAGTTGTTATCGCCCAATTTCCCTCTTGGACTCTACCGTAAAAATTGCAGGGAGGTTGGTATTGGAGCATCTGTTGTCCTGGGTCAGAGAGGCGGACATGCTGTCGGAGGTGCAATATGTGTTCCAGGAGGGGGTGGGCACTGTGGAGCAATGCTTACATTTGCATTTGCTTATTAGCAAATACACCATCACAAAGCAGGGCTCCCTTTGCCTAGCCATGGATGTGTTGAGCGCCTTCAACAGTGTGGTAAGATCTAAACTGTGTGCCTTGCTGGAGGGTATCGGGGTGGACATAGGGCTCGTTCAATATTTGTGGGTACTTCATTTCGATATTTCAGTGCCTGTAAGATTTGGCCCAGCTCGGAAGTACACTAGCAGCTTTCTGCTGGAGAAGAGTATATGCCAAGGGTGAGTTTTGGCCCCTATACTATTCCTTTTGGGCATCAATTACCTTGAGGATGTGCTATCTACCTGTGTGGAAGATGTACCATTTGTGGGTAAGAAAAAAGTTCTGGCATTACTCTATGCAGATGACGCCATTTTTCATTAGAGAACACACAAAAGCCTCAATACCCTTTTTCAGGCGATTGTTAACTTCATTGAATCCTTAGGGCTAGCCACAAATTGCTCTAAAACCTTCACTATGTTTTGTGGCCCCAAATCAGTGAAGATGAAGAGTGTGTTTTTCCAGGGCCACCCTGTTGCTCCTACATAGGACTTTTCCTACTTGGGTGTGGTTATTGATGCCGGGGTAGCTGGGGCACCTGCAGATATAAAACCTCACAAAGGTTTTCCAATGCTGTGAGCTATAACTACAACTTATCCTCATGCATAGGTAAAAAACCATTGGCTCCCCTCTTGGAGGTCTTTAGGAGCAAATGTTAACCCATTGTTCCCTATAGGGCTGGTATCAGGGGATATTCTAACACCACTGCCCTTCAGACGGAAGAGAATAGGGTCCTGTGACCCATCTTAGGCGTACCCCTAGCTTGCGTCATTTTCATTGTTCATCAGGAGTTGGGGGTTGAGTGTTTTGAAGACTGTGTTAACCCCTTGCCTGCTTATGACGGAACCACGCCATCATGAGCCACGGGCGGCGTTTGCTTATGACGGCGTGGTTCCGTCATGCGGCTGCCGCTCCGCCCACACGGCATTAATTCCCAGCCTGTGCGGGCGAATTAATGAGCGGGCGGGGCCGTGACGGAACCATGCCGTCATGAGCACACGCCGCCTGTGACTCATGTCGGCGTGGTTCCGTCACGAGCATGGCAGCGCCGCGCTCACCCCCCACCCCACCCGCGCCACGGCAAAATTTGCACCGTGGCCAAGGGGTTAAACTGCCCCCCTTGGTGTTGTGGTGCACTATTTGGGGGAATTCGCACACAGGTTTTAATAGGAAGGTGATCTCTGACTGCCTAGCCTGAGACAGAGGCCTGGCCATACCCAGGCTACAATATGTTAAGCAGGAATTGTTTACCTTGGGGAGACCATAAGTTTTTTCTTTCCCCTCTGCTATCATCAAGGCTCACATTACCTGGATAAAAAAAGCATTTCATACCAGGATAATGTGGCTTAGAGAGGCGGAGGATCTAGCCAAAACCTTAGTAAGGGAGTATGGGCCTCTGCAGACCACCCCTAATATGGAGCCAAATCAGTCTTTGGTGGATGCAACCTGGGACAGAGTCCTATTAACCAGTTTCAGACTTACGGTCCGATTATGATGTCGTTCTGAAGGCCTCCGAATTGGATTTGGCTTTTCCGGATCCGATTCATAGCCCTTTTTGCGGACTGAATTGAACACAGGTACGAACGACCAAGTACGATGCGAAGATCGCGTACGCGTAAACCGAAACATTTCCGAACCCGATCCTGTCCGTACGACTCGTTTGTAGCCGAATCGTGCCACGCAATGGAGCCGGATTAGAACCGAGCGAGTATGATGCACGATTCGGACAGCCGCATTGACTCGGTCTCAGCGAGACAAAACGGCTGTCGGAATCATGTTTCAGGGGGTCGTAGCAGGCCCCACTTCACCCGAGGCCCTCCAAATCTGTCACGGGGGTGCCCATGGGTCCCCCCGTTCCAAGCATGCACAGTGTGGAGGGCACCACGGGGTGCCCGCCATAGGGTGTACGCTTTTCTTCACCCACACCTTTTTGCTATGGGAGCCTGTGTACGTGTCTAGTATACAGGCTCCCATAGAGTTCAATGGGAGTCCGAGCGAACCGAGTCCGTAAGCATACGGATGCATCGTACTCGCTCCTTCGGACTCCCGGAGCACGATTCGCTCGGAAAGCCCTCCGGATCAGAGTCATACAGAGGGCTTTCCTAGCGAGATCATAATCGGCCCTTAGTGTCATAAAGTGGCATTTGAGCTTTCCTATGGGCCAGTTCGACCCCAATAAGGTTTTAATCTGTCCTTGCAATGAGACTTGCCCCAGAGTTTGCTTCAATTTACTTTTTTCTGTAAGTTCTGTTTGGTATTCTCCAAAAAGGTTTTAATTCCTTTAATCCGAGCTTGCGATATTAGAGGATGCGAAGAGGACTTGCTTCACTTGCAAGGGCTGAACTCTCCTACACTTTGCATCTCTATTTGTTCTTTTTTAAAGGGTGATATTGCCAGGAGAAAACAAATGTTGTTTTGCCAGCCTGATCCTGCCAGTTTGATCTATTTCTATGATGATTGTAGGGCATTGAGTCACATGGCAGGATCCCTTATTTTGCTTGATGGGGGCTTTGAATGTGTTTTCAATTGTTGTTTTTAGACTTGTTTTATTGAGATGATCATGAGATCTGTTTTAATAATGCTTTTTATGTTTGTAATGCATTTTTATGGCTGTGTTTCACTACCGAAATGAAGTATTATCTGACCTGACTCCATGACTAGGCCCACATTTCTTTTCCTAAAAAGGATCTATGAATTGTTTTATGATGCTCCAAGAAATTTATATAATGGCACTCAGATTGCTTCTACTTTGAGACAGCCCTCAGACTCCGACTCTGTAACTGCTCTCCCAGCCGAAGTGTTTGATTAAACCAACTGTTCCTGCTTTGCCAAACGTCTCTTGTCTTTTGTTTTTTTCAAAATAAATTCACATTTGAACAACATTACCACACTCCATTCCACTCTACCAAATCTACGGCACTCTGCTAAACTCCAATCTACATGCCACCCAAATCTACCCCACTCTAGTCCAATCTAACCCACACCACCCCAATCCACCCTACTCCATCCCACCCCAATCTACCCTACCCTACCCCACTCCACCTCCAACTGCTTTATTCCAATCTACCCCATCCAATACCCCCACTTCAATCTACCCCACTCCAAACTACCCCAATCTACTCCACTCCAATCTACCCCACCCTAACCTAATCTACCTCACTCCAATCTACCCCACCCCATCCCAATCACCCCAAACCACTCTATTCAACTCAACTCCAATCTACCCCACTTCAACCTAACCCACTTCACTCCAATCGACCCTACCATAATCCACCCAATCTATCCCATTCCAATCTACCCCACTGCACTCTACCCCAATTCACCCTAATCTACCTTACTTCACTTCATTTTACCCTACTCAACTACAATCTACTCCACTCCAATCTACCCCAATCCATTGAACTCCGCTTCCTCAATCTACCCCATTTCACTCCAATCAACCCCAGTACATCCCACTCCACTCTGCCCTACTCCAATCTACACCACTCCACCCCAGTCTACTCCTCTTCACCCCAATCTACTCCAATTCAATCTACCCCACTCTCCCACTCCAATCCCTCCCATTCCAATCTACCCCAATCTACTCCACTCCAATCTAATCCACTCTACTCCAATCTACCCCACTCTACCCAAATCAACCCCACTCCAATGTTCCCGATCCCATCCCAATCTACTCCACATCACTCCAATCTACCCTACTCCTCAAATCTACTGCACTCCACTCCACTGTACCTCAATTTACTCCACTCCAAACTACCCCAACCTACCCTCACTCCATTCCATTTTTACCCTACTATAACCCACCCAATATACCACTCTCCAATCTATCCAACTCCACTCCAATCTACTCCAATATATCAGACTCCACTCTACACCAATCAACCCCGATCTACTTTACTTCTATCTACCCCACTTTAATCTAGACCAACCTACTCCACTCCAATCATCCCCACTCCATCCCAATCTACGCTACTCCAACCCAATCTAACCCAATTCAATCGCCCCACTCCAATGTAACACACTAATCTACCCAACTCCCCCAATCTAATATACCCCACTCCAATCTCACCAATCTACCTCACTCCACCACAACCTACCTCATTCCACTCTACCCCAGTCTACCCCACCATACCACACTAACTTTTAGCCGTGCTGAACATCAGCCACACTGGTCTACATAATGGCTAAAACACATTTCTGAAGCCAATAGCAATAGCGAGACCTATTGGCTTTGCGAATGCTTGTTGTAAAAAGTACCGTGCTAGACAGATAATTCCGACAGCTGAAATGCATCAGTTGAAATGTAAGACAGTAAGTCACCTGTACCGTGAAACTGAGGGAGGGGCAGACAACTAAACAGACCTTCTTGCCAGAGTGCATGCTTGCCTGCAAGAAATGTAAATGTGCATAACTGGTTAATCAGAAAATGTAAAGGGTGCCTGGAAGCCGGTATTGGCTCTAATTGATGGAATCAATTGAACCTTCCTGATGAGACAGATATATTCTTTTTGAGTGATGTTGCAAGGGAGTTACCAGCTGAGCTGTCCAGTATGTGCTTTTACAGGACAGTTCGAAAAAAAGATTGCACTATGTACAATAAGAGTATGACTAAAATCTATATTTTGGAAGCACTTTTTATCTTAAACCGGTTTGCTCATTTTGTAGCAGGCTATCATATACGGTGTGTAATGCAAGATTAAAATAATGACTTACATATTCACAGTGCTTTCTGTCACAGACTGGGACCTCCTAGCACTAACGATACACAAGTCACTATTCTCCTGTGCTCCAACCAGGATTTAATTCTGTGGCTATCTGGTTGCAGACACAGACCTCTGCAGTGGATTAACTAACAGAGGTTCCATAATGTTCGATAGCACATTTCTCACTTATTTACTTGAATTTATTTTTCATTTGAGTGGAGATTTATTTTATATGTAGTTACCTGTATGTAAAAGACCTAAAAAAAAAAGTTACAGAATATTTTGTTTTTTTTGCCACGCCTTTGACCCCACCCCCATGCTCACTCAACCAGGCCTCTTTGCACACAGCATTACAGTTAACAATTCATTTTTTTTAATGCACTTCGACCACTGCTATAGGGTTATCGAAACTGAAAAGAGCTGACTTTGGCTATTCAACCAATCAACATGATTTGCATTTGTGTAAACCAGTTGTGTAGCAAGGGTGCCAGGGTCCGGATGCAAGCAAGGCAAATGGGCCATCTTACTGCAGGACAGCTAGTAAAACCCTAGGTCCGGTGGCACTGTATCTGCTGCACCATTTAACCCCTTCGCTGCTAGGCCTTTTCCCCTCTGTGCTAAGCCTTTTTTGGGCTATCTGGGGTAGTTCGCGCTTAGGCCCCTGTAACTTTTTGACCACATAAGGTATCCACGCCAAATTTGCGTACTTTTCTTCCAACATCATGGGGATTCTAAAGGTACCCAGGGTTTGTGGATTCCCCTGGAGGGGACCCAGAAATTAGCCAAAATACAGCTAAATTTTGGTGTTTTGGGGAAAAATTTGAAAAAATGTGAAAAAAGTGCTGCAAATGAAAGCGTCTGGGTTTTTCCCTGCAAATGGTATCAAAAAAGGGTTTGTGGGGATGAAATCACCATTTCCCCAGCTTTTAGGGAATGACAGACTTTTGTCAGAAAACCAACATTTTTTACACAGTTTTGGCATTTTTCTGGGACATAGCCTATTTTTGCTATTTTTTGTGCTTTCAACCTCCTTCCAGTTAATGGTAGAAAGGGGTATGAAAGCAATAATGGGTCCTGGAAAGCTATACATTTTTAAAAAGTAGACAAAATTCTGAATTCAGCAAGGGATCATTTGTGTAGATCCTTTAAGTTTTCTTTATAGAAACTAACAGTTAACTAAAGGAAAAAATGAAAAGTTGTTGAAAAAAACAGCCATTTGTGTCAACGTTTTCACCTGTAACTTCTTCTAATTATGACAGCTATTTGAAAGCAATATACCGTTATATCCGCTGGATCTTTCTGGTTGTGGGGATATATAGGACTTGTAGGTTCACCAAGAACCCGACGAACCCAGAGCCAATAACTGAGCAGCGTCTTGCAATGGTTTTTTATTATGTACCGGGTATATAGCAATTATTTTGGGAAAATGCATACATGGGAACATTGGTACGAAAGACACCTATGTATTTTTGAAATGGGAACAAAATGTAGAGTTTAGAAACAGTAGATATTTGCACATTTATGAAATTGGGAGTACCCATACTAGCATGTGAATTACAGGTCATTTTTCAAAATGACTTATTTTTTACACATTGTCTTTCATTTGGAAGGCAGAAATGCATTGAATGTCAATAGGTAATAACAGTTGCTCCACAATTCTGTGTTACCCTAAGTCTCCTGATAAAAATGGTACCTCACTCGTGTGGGTAGGCCTTGTGCCCACGACAGGAAACGGCTCAAAACGCAATGTGGACACACCACATTTTTCACAATGAAAAATTACCCTTTTTTTGCAAAGTGCCTAGCTGTAGTTTTTGAACCCTAGCTCTGCCGGCACCTAGAGAAACTTAGCAAACCTATACATTTTTAAAAACTAGACACTCAGGGGAATCCAGAATGGGGTGACTTGACTGGCTCTCACCAGGTTCTGTTACCCAGAATCCCTTGCAAACCTAAACAATTGTCAAAAAAAAACATATTTTCCTCACTTTTCTGTGGTGGAAAGTTCTGGAATCTGCGTGGATCCACAAAATGCCACCCACCGCACGTTCCACAAAGTCTTCCAAAAAAAGTGGTACCTCACTTGTGTGGGTAGGCCTAGTGCCCGCAACAGGAAACAGCACAAAACGCAACGTGGACACACCACATTTTCACAGTGAAAAATGACCCTTTTTTAGCAAAGTGCCTAGCTGTAGTTTTTGAACCCTAGATCTGCCGGCACCTAGGGAAACCTACCAAAACTATACATTTTTGAAAACTAGACACCCAGGGGAATCCAGGATGGGGTGACTTGACTGGCTCGCTTCTGTTACCCAGAATCCCTTGCAAAGCTAAAAAATTGTCAAAAGAAACACATTTTCCTCACTTTTCTGTGGTGGAAAGTTCTGGAATCTGTGTGGATCCATAAAATGCCACCCACCCCGCGTTCCCCAAACTCTTCTGAAAAAAATTGTACCTCACTTGTGTGGGTAGGCCTAGTGCCCGCGGCAGGAAACAGCACAAAACGCAACGTGGACACACCACATTTTCACAGTGAAAAATGACCTTTTTTTTGCAAAGTGCCTAGCTGTAGTTTTTGAACCCTAGCTCTGCCGGCAGCTAGGGAAACCTAGCAAACCTATACATTTTTGAAAACTAGACACCCAGAGGACTCCAGGATGGGGTGACTTGACTGGCTCTCACCCGGTTCTGTTACCCAGAATCCCTTGCAAACCTACAAAATTGTCAAAAAAACACATTTTCCTCACTTTTCTGTGGTGGAAAGTTCTGCAATCTGCGTGGATCCACAAAATTCTACCCACCCGTGTTCCCCAAAGTCTTCCGAAAAAAATGGTACCTCACTTGTGTGGGTAGGCCTAGTGCCCGTGACAGGAAACAGCGCATAACGCAAAGTGGACACACCACATTTTCACAGTGAAAAATGACCCTTTTTTTGCAAAGTGCCTAGCTGTAGTTTTTAAACCCTAGCTCTGTCGGCACCTAGGGAAACCTAGCAAACCGATACATTTTTAAAAAAAAGACACCCAGGGGAATCCAGGATGGGGTGATTTGAGTGGCTCTCACCAGGTTCTGTTACCCAGAATCCCTTGCAAACCTAAAAATTGTAAAAAAACCCACATTTTCCTCATTTTTCTGGGGTGGAAAGTTCTGGAATCTGCGTGGATCCACAAAATTCCACCCACCCGCGTTCACCAAAGTCTTTCGAAAAAAATTATACCTCACTTGTGTGGGTGGGCCTAGTGCCTGCGACAGGAAACAGCGCAAAACGCAACGTGGACACACCACATTTTCACAGTGAAAAATGACCCATTTTTTGCAAAGTGCCTAGCTGTAGTTTTTGAACCCTAGCTCTGCCGGCACCTAGGAAAACCTACCAAATCTATACATTTTTGAAAACTAGACACCCAGGGGAATCCAGGATGGGGTGACTTGACTGGCTCTCACCATGTTCTGTTACCCAGAATCCCTTGCAAACCTAAAAAATTGTCCAAAAAAACACATTTTCCTCACTTTTCTGTGGTGGAAAGTTCTGGAATCTGCGTGGATCCACAAAATGCCACCCACCCCGCGTTTCCCAAAGTCTTCCAAAAAAAATGGTACCTCACTTGTGTGGGTAGGTCTTGTGCCCACGACAGGAAACGGCCCAAAATGCAACGTGGACACGCCACATTTTCACAGTGAAAAATTACCCCTTTTTTGCCAAGTGTATTGCAGTAGTTTTTTAACCCTAGCTCTGCCGGCACCTAGGGAAACCTAGCAAACCTATACATTTTTAAAAACTAGACACCCAGGGGAATCCAGAATGGGGTGACTTGACTGGCTCTCACCAGGTTCTGTTACCCAGAATCTCTTGCAAACCTAAAAAATTGTCAAAAGAAACACATTTCCCTCACTTTTCTGTGGTGGAAAGTTCTGGAATCTGCGTGGATCCACAAAGTGCCACCCATCCCGCGTTCCCAAAAGTCTTCCGAAAAAAATGGTTCCTCACTTGTGTGGGTAGGCCTAGTGCCCGCGACAGGAAACAGCGCAAAACCCAACGTGGACACACCACATTTTCACAGTGAAAAATGACCTTTTTATTGCAAAGTGCCTAGCTGTAGTTTTTGAACCCTAGCTCTGCCGGCACCTAGGGAAACCTAGCAAACATATACATTTTTAAAAACTAGACACCCAGGGAATCCAGAATTGGGTGACTTGACTGGCTCTCACCAGGTTCTGTTACCCAGAATCCCTTGCAAACCTAAATCTTTTTTTTTTTAAAAACACATTTTCCTCACTTTTCTGTGGTGGAAAGTTCTGGAATCAGCGTGTATACACAAAATGCCACCCACTGCACGTTCCCCAAAGTCTTCTGAAAAAAATGGTACCTCACTTGTGTGGGTTGGCCTAGTGCCTGCGACAGGAAACAGCGCAAAACGCCACGTCCACACACCACATTTTCACACTGAAAAATGACCTTTTTTTTTCCAAAGAGCCTAGCTGTAGTTTTTTAACCCTAGCTCTGCCGGCACCTAGGGGACCCTAGCAAACCTATACATTTTTGAAAGCTAGACACCCAGGGGACTCCAGGATGGGGTGACTTGACTGGCTCTCACCCGGTTCTGTTACCCAGAATCCCTTGCAAACCTAAAAAATTGTCCAAAAAAACACATTTTCCTCACTTTTCTGTGGTGGAAAGTTCTGGAATCTGCGTGAATCCACAAAATTCTACCCACCCAGCGTTCCCCAAAGTCTTCCGAAAAAAATGGTACCTCACTTGTGTGGGTAGGCCTAGTGCCCGCGACAGGAAACAGCGCAAAACGCAAAGTGGACACAGCACATTTTCACAGTGAAAAATGACCCTTTTTTTGCAAAGTACCTAGCTGTAGTTTTTTTAACCCTAGCTCTGCCGGCACCTAGGGAAACCTAACAAACCTATACATTTTTGAAAACTAGACACCCAGGGGAATCCAGGATAGGGTGACTTGACTGGCTCTCACCAGGTTCTGTTACCTAGAATCCCTTGCAAAACTAAACAATTGTCAAAAAAAAAAAAAGATTCCTCACTTTTCTGTGGTGGAAAGTTCTGGAATCTGCGTGGATCCACAAAATGCCACCCACCCCGCGTTCCCCAAAGTCTTCCAAAAAAAATGGTACCTCACTTGTGTGGGTAGGCCCAGTGCCCGCGACAGGAAATAGCGTAAAACGCAACGTGGACACACCACATTTTCACAGTGAAAAATGACCCATTTTTTGCAAAGTGCCTAGCTGTAGTTTTTTTAACCCTACCTCTGCCGGCACCTAGGGAAACCTACCAAACCTATACATTTTTGAAAACTAGACACCCAGGGGAATCCAGGATGGGGTGACTTGACTGGCTCTCACCAGGTTCTGTTACCCAGAATCCCTTGCAAACCTAAACAATTGTAAAAAAAAACACATTTTCCTCACTTTTCTGTGGTGGAAAGTTTTGGAATCTGCATGGATCCACAAAACTCCACCCACCCCGCGTTCCCCAAAGTCATCCGAATAAAACTGGTACCTCACTTGTGTGGGTAGGTCTAGTACCCGCGACAGGAAACAGCGCAAAACGCAACGTGGACACACCACATTTTCACAGTGAATAATTACCCTTTTTTTGCAAAGTGCCTAGCTGTAGTTTTTTAACCCTAGCTCTGCCGGCACCTAGGAAAACCTAGCAAACCTATACATTTTTTAAAACTAGACACCCAGGGAAATCCAGGATGCGGTGACTTGACTGGCTCACACCAGGTTCTGTTACCCAGAATCCCTTGCAAACCTAAACAATTGTCAAAAGAAACACATTTTCCTCACTTTTCTGTGGTGAAAAGTTCTGGAATCTGCGTGGATCCACAAAATTCCACCCACCCCGCGTTCCCCAAAGCCTTCCAAAAAAAATGGCACCTCACTTGTGTGGGTAGGCCTAGTGCCTGCAACAGGAAACAGCGCAAAACGCAACGTGGACACACCACGTTTTCACAGTGAAACATGACCCTTTTTTTGCAAAGTGCCTAGCTGTAGTTTTTGAACCCTAGCTCTGCCAACACCTAGGAAAACCTATCAAACCTATACATTTCTTAAAACTAGACACTCAGGGGAATCCAGGATGAGGTGACTTGACTGGCTCTCACCAGGTTCTGTTACCCAGAATCCCTTGCAAACCTAAAAAAGTGTCAAAGAACCACATTTTCCTCACTTTTCTGTGGTGGAAAGTTCTGCAATCTGCGTGGATCCACAAAATTCTACCCACCCGTGTTCCCCAAAGTCTTCCGAAAAAAATGGTACCTCACTTGTGTGGGTAGGCCTAGTGCCCGTGACAGGAAACAGCGCATAACGCAAAGTGGACACACCACATTTTCACAGTGAAAAATGACCCTTTTTTTGCAAAGTGCCTAGCTGTAGTTTTTAAACCCTAGCTCTGTCGGCACCTAGGGAAACCTAGCAAACCGATACATTTTTAAAAAAGACACCCAGGGGAATCCAGGATGTGGTGATTTGAGTGGCTCTCACCAGGTTCTGTTACCCAGAATCCCTTGCAAACCTAAAAATTGTAAAAAAAATCAAATTTTCCTCATTTTTCTGGGGTGGAAAATTCTGGAATCTGCGTGGATCCACAAAATTCCACCCACCCGCGTTCACCAAAGTCTTTCGAAAAAATTATACCTCACTTGTGTGGGTGGGCCTAGTGCCTGCGACAGGAAACAGCGCAAAACGCAACGTGGACACACCACATTTTCACAGTGAAAATGACCCATTTTTTGCAAAGTGCCTAGCTGTAGTTTTTCAACCCTAGCTCTGCCGGCACCTAGGAAAACCTACCAAATCTATACATTTTTGAAAACTAGACACCCAGGAGAATCCAGGATGGGGTGACTTGACTGGCTCTCACCAGGTTCTGTTACCCAGAATCCCTTGCAAACCTAAAAAATTGTCCAAAAAAACACATTTTCCTCACTTTTCTGTGGTAGAAAGTTCTGGAATCTGCGTGGATCCACAAAATGCCACCCACCCCGCGTTTCCCAAAGTCTTCCAAAAAAAATGGTACCTCACTTGTGTGGGTAGGCCTTGTACCCACGACAGGAAACGGCCCAAAATGCAACGTGGACACGCCACATTTTCACAGTGAAAAATTACCCCTTTTTTGCCAAGTGCCTAGCAGTAGTTTTTTAACCCTAGCTCTGCCGGCACCTAGGGAAACCTAGCAAACCTATAAATTTTTAAAAACTAGACACCCAGGGGAATCCAGAATGAGGTGACTTGACTGGCTCTCACCAGGTTCTGTTACCCAGAATCTCTTGCAAACCTAAGAAATTGTCAAAAGAAACACATTTCCATCACTTTTCTGTGGTGGAAAGTTCTGGAATCTGCGTGGATCGACAAAGTGCCACCCATCCCGCGTTCCCAAAAGTCTTCCGAAAAAAATGGTACCTCACTTGTGTGGGTAGGCCTAGTACCCGCGACAGGAAACAGCGCAAAACCCAACGTGGACACACCACATTTTCACAGTGAAAAATGACCTTTTTATTGCAAAGTGCCTAGCTGTAGTTTTTGAACCCTAGCTCTGCCGGCACCTAGGGAAACATAGCAAACCTATACATTTTTAAAAACTAGACACCCAGGGGAATCCAGAATGGGGTGACTTGACTGGCTCTCACCAGGTTCTGTTACCCAGAATCCCTTGCAAACCTAAAATGTTTTTTTTTAAAAACACATTTTCCTCACTTTTCTGTGGTGGAAAGTTCTGGAATCTGCGTGTATACACAAAATGCCACCCACTGCACGTTCCCTAAAGGCTTCTGAAAAAAATGGTACCTCACTTGTGTGGGTTGGCCTAGTGCCTGCGACAGGAAACAGCGCAAAACGCCACGTCCACACACCACATTTTCACACTGAAAAATGACCTTTTTTTTTCCAAAGAGCCTAGCTGTAGTTTTTTAACCCTAGCTCTGCCGGCACCTAGGGAACCCTAGCAAGCCTATACATTTTTGAAAACTAGACACCCAGGGGAATGCAGGAAGGGGTGACGTGACTGACTCTCACCAGGTTCTGTTACCCAGAATCCCTTGCAAACCTAAAAAATTGTCAAAAAACCACATTTTCCTCAATTTTCTGTGGTGGAAAGTTCTGGAATCTGCTTGGATCCACAAAATGCCTCCCACCCCGCGTTCCCCAATGTCTTCCAAACAAAATGGTACCTCACTTGTGTGGGTAGGCCTAGTGCCCGCGACAGGAAACAGCGTAAAACGCAACGTGGACACACCACATTTTCACAGTGAAAAATGACCCTTTTTTGGAAAGTGCCTAGCTGTAGTTGTTGAACCCTAGCTCTGCCGGCACCTAGGGAAACCTACCAAACCTATACATTTTTGAAAACTAGACACCCAGGGAATCCAGGATGGGGTGACTTGACTGGCTCTCACCAGGTTCTGTTACCCAGAATCCCTTGCAAACCTAAACAATTGTCAAAAAAAACACATTTTCCTCACTTTTCTGTGGTGGAAAGTTTTGGAATCTGCATGGATCCATAAAACTCCACCGACCCCGCGTTCCCCAAAGTCATCCGAATAAAACTGGTACCTCACTTGTGTGGGTAGGTCTAGTGCCCGCGACAGGAAACAGCGCAAAACGCAATGTGGACACACCACATTTTCACAGTGAATAATTACCCTTTTTTTGCAAAGTGCCTAGCTGTAGTCTTTTAACCCTAGCTCTGCCGGCACCTAGGAAAACCTAGCAAACCTATACATTTTTTTAAACTAGACACCCAGGGAAATCCAGGATGCGGTGACTTGACTGGCTCACACCAGGTTCTGTTACCCAGAATCCCTTGCAAACCTAAACAATTGTCAAAAGAAACACATTTTCCTCACTTTTCTGTGGTGAAAAGTTCTGGAATCTGCGTGGATCCACAAAATTCCACCCACCCCGCGTTCCCCAAACCCTTCCAAAAAAAATGGCACCTCACTTGTGTGGGTAGGCCTAGTGCCCGTGACAGGAAACAGCGCATAACGCAAAGTGGACACACCACATTTTCACAGTGAAAAATGACCCTTTTTTTGCAAAGTGCCTAGCTGTAGTTTTTAAACCCTAGCTCTGTCGGCACCAAGGGAAACCTAGCAAACCGATACATTTTTAAAAAAAAGACACCCAGGGGAATCCAGGATGGGGTGATTTGAGTGGCTCTCACCAGGTTCTGTTACCCAGAATCCCTTGCAAACCTAAAAATTGTAAAAAACCACATTTTCCTCATTTTTCTGGGGTGGAAAGTTCTGGAATCTGCGTGGATCCACAAAATTCCACCCACCCCGCGTTCACCAAAGTCTTTCGAAAACAATTATACCTCACTTGTGTGGGTGGGCCTAGTGCCTGCGACAGGAAACAGCGCAAAACGCAACGTGGACACACCACATTTTCACAGTGAAAAATGACCCATTTTTTGCAAAGTGCCTAGCTGTAGTTTTTGAACCCTAGCTCTGCCGGCACCTAGGAAAACCTACCAAATCTATACATTTTTGAAAACTAGACACCCAGGGGAATCCAGGATGGGGTGACTTGACTGGCTCTCACCAGGTTCTGTTACCCAGAATCCCTTGCAAACCTAAAAAATTGTCCAAAAAAACACATTTTCCTCACTTTTCTGTGGTGGAAAGTTCTGGAATCTGCGTGGATCCACAAAATGCCACCCACCTCGCGTTTCCCAAAGTCTTCCAAAAAAAATGGTACCTCAATTGTGTGGGTAGGCCTTGTGCCCACGACAGGAAACGGCCCAAAATGCAACGTGGACACGCCACATTTTCACAGTGAAACATTACCCCTTTTTTGCCAAGTGCCTAGCAGTAGTTTTTTAACCCTAGCTCTGCCGGCACCTAGGGAAACCTAGCAAACCTCTACATTTTTAAAAACTAGACACCCAGGGGAATCCAGAATGGGGTGACTTGACTGGCTCTCACCAGGTTCTGTTACCCAGAATCTCTTGCAAACCTAAAACATTGTCAAAAGAAACACATTTCCCTCACTTTTCTGTGGTGGAAAGTTCTGGAATCTGCGTGGATCCACAAAGTGTCACCCATCCCGCGTTCCCAAAAGTCTTCCGAAAAAATGGTACCTCACTTGTGTGGGTAGGCCTAGTGCTCGCGACAGGAAACAGCGCAAAACCCAACGTGGACACACCACATTTTCACAGTGAAAAATGACCTTTTATTGCAAAGTGCCTAGCTGTAGTTTTTGAACCCTAGCTCTGCCGGCACCTAGGGAAACCTAGCAAACCTATACATTTTTAAAAACTAGACACCCAGGGGAATCCAGAATGGGGTGACTTGACTGGCTCTCACCAGGTTCTGTTACCCAGAATCCCTTGCAAACCTAAAAAGTTTTTTTTTTAAACACATTTTCCTAACTTTTCTGTGGTGGAAAGTTCTGGAATCTGCGTGTATACACAAAATGCCACCCACTGCACGTTCCCCAAAGTCTTCTGAAAAAAATGGTACCTCACTTGTGTGGGTTGGCCTAGTGCCTGCAACAGGAAACAGCGCAAAACGCCACGTCCACACACCACATTTTCACACTGAAAAATGACCTATTTTTTTCCAAAGAGCCTAGCTGTAGTTTTTTAACCCTAGCTCTGCCGGCACCTAGGGGACCCTAGCAAACCTATACATTTTTGAAAGCTAGACACCCAGGGGACTCCAGGATGGGGTGACTTGACTGGCTCTCACCCGGTTCTGTTACCCAGAATCCCTTGCAAACCTAAAAAATTGTCCAAAAAAACACATTTTCCTCACTTTTCTGTGGTGGAAAGTTCTGGAATCTGCGTGAATCCACAAAATTCTACCCACCCAGCGTTCCCCAAAGTCTTCCGAAAAAAATGGTACCTCACTTGTGTGGGTAGGCCTAGTGCCCGCGACAGGAAACAGCGCAAAACGCAAAGTGGACACAGCACATTTTCACAGTGAAAAATGACACTTTTTTTGCAAAGTACCTAGCTGTAGTTTTTAACCCTAGCTCTGCCGGCACCTAGGGAAACCTAAAAACCTATACATTTTTGAAAACTAGACACCCAGGGGAATCCAGGATAGGGTGACTTGACTGGCTCTCACCAGGTTCTGTTACCTAGAATCCCTTGCGAAACTAAACAATTGTAAAAAAAAACAAATTTTCCTCACTTTTCTGTGGTGGAAAGTTCTGGAATCTGCGTGGATCCACAAAATGCCACCCACCCCGCGTTCTCCAAAGTCTTCCAAAAAAATGGTACCTCACTTGTGTGGGTTGGCCCAGTGCCCGCGACAGGAAATAGCGTAAAACGCAACGTGGACACACCACATTTTCACAGTGAAAAATGACCCATTTTTTGCAAAGTGCCTAGCTGTAGTTTTTAACCCTACCTCTGCCGGCACCTAGGGAACCCTAGCAAGCCTATACATTTTTGAAAACTAGACACCCAGGGGAATGCAGGAAGGGGTGACGTGACTGACTCTCACCAGGTTCTGTTACCCAGAATCCCTTGCAAACCTAAAAAATTGTCAAAAAACCACATTTTCCTCAATTTTCTGTGGTGGAAAGTTCTGGAATCTGCTTGGATCCACAAAATGCCTCCCACCCCGCGTTCCCCAATGTCTTCCAAAAAAAATGGTACCTCACTTGTGTGGGTAGGCCTAGTGCCCGCGACAGGAAACAGCGTAAAACGCAACGTGGATACACCACATTTTCACAGTGAAAAATGACCCTTTTTTGGAAAGTGCCTAGCTGTAGTTGTTGAACCCTAGCTCTGCCGGCACCTAGGGAAACCTACCAAACCTATACATTTTTGAAAACTAGACACCCAGGGGAATCCAGGATGGGGTGACTTGACTGGCTCTCACCAGGTTCTGTTACCCAGAATCCCTTGCAAACCTAAACAATTGTAAAAAAAAACACATTTTCCTCACTTTTCTGTGGTGGAAAGTTTTGGAATCTGCATGGATCCACAAAACTCCACCCACCCCGCGTTCCCCAAAGTCATCCGAATAAAACTGGTACCTCACTTGTGTGGGTAGGTCTAGTGCCCGCAACAGGAAACAGCGCAAAACGCAACGTGGACACACCACATTTTCACAGTGAATAATTACCCTTTTTTTGCCAAGTGCCTAGCTGTAGTTTTTGAACCCTAGCTCTGCCGGCACCTAGGAAAACCTAGCAAACCTATACATTTTTTAAAACTAGACACCCAGGGAAATCCAGGATGCGGTGACTTGACTGGCTCACACCAGGTTCTGTTACCCAGAATCCCTTGCAAACCTAAACAATTGTCAAAAGAAACACATTTTCCTCACTTTTCTGTGGTGAAAAGTTCTGGAATCTGCGTGGATCCACAAAATTCCACCCACCCCGCGTTCCCCAAACCCTTCCAAAAAAAATGGCACCTCACTTGTGTGGGTAGGCCTAGTGCCCGTGACAGGAAACAGCGCATAACGCAAAGTGGACACACCACATTTTCACAGTGAAAAATGACCCTTTTTTGCAAAGTGCCTAGCTGTAGTTTTTAAACCCTAGCTCTGTCGGCACCAAGGGAAACCTAGCAAACCGATACATTTTTAAAAAAAGACACCCAGGGGAATCCAGGATGGGGTGATTTGAGTGGCTCTCACCAGGTTCTGTTACCCAGAATCCCTTGCAAACCTAAAAAATTGTAAAAAAAAAACACATTTTCCTCATTTTTCTGGGGTGGAAAGTTCTGGAATCTGCGTGGATCCACAAAATTCCACCCACCCCGCGTTCACCAAAGTCTTTCGAAAAAAATTATACCTCACTTGTGTGGGTGGGCCTAGTGCCTGCGACAGGAAACAGCGCAAAACGCAACGTGGACACACCACATTTTCACAGTGAAAATGACCCATTTTTTGCAAAGTGCCTAGCTGTAGTTTTTGAACCCTAGCTCTGCCGGCACCTAGGAAAACCTACCAAATCTATACATTTTTGAAAACTAGACACCCAGGGGAATCCAGGATGGGGTGACTTGACTGGCTCTCACCAGGTTCTGTTACCCAGAATCCCTTGCAAACCTAAAAAATTGTCCAAAAAAACACATTTTCCTCACTTTTCTGTGGTGGAAAGTTCTGGAATCTGCGTGGATCCACAAAATGCCACCCACCCCGCGTTTCCCAAAGTCTTCCAAAAAAAATGGTACCTCACTTGTGTGGGTAGGCCTTGTGCCCACGACAGGAAACGGCCCAAAATGCAACGTGGACACGCCACATTTTCACAGTGAAACATTACCCCTTTTTTGCCAAGTGCCTAGCAGTAGTTTTTTAACCCTAGCTCTGCCGGCACCTAGGGAAACCTAGCAAACCTCTACATTTTTAAAAACTAGACACCCAGGGGAATCCAGAATGGGGTGACTTGACTGGCTCTCACCAGGTTCTGTTACCCAGAATCTCTTGCAAACCTAAAACATTGTCAAAAGAAACACATTTCCCTCACTTTTCTGTGGTGGAAAGTTCTGGAATCTGCGTGGATCCACAAAGTGTCACCCATCCCGCGTTCCCAAAAGTCTTCCGAAAAAAATGGTACCTCACTTGTGTGGGTAGGCCTAGTGCTCGCGACAGGAAACAGCGCAAAACCCAACGTGGACACACCACATTTTCACAGTGAAAAATGACCTTTTTATTGCAAAGTGCCTAGCTGTAGTTTTTGAACCCTAGCTCTGCCGGCACCTAGGGAAACCTAGCAAACCTATACATTTTTAAAAACTAGACACCCAGGGGAATCCAGAATGGGGTGACTTGACTGGCTCTCACCAGGTTCTGTTACCCAGAATCCCTTGCAAACCTAAAAAAGTTTTTTTTTTAAACACATTTTCCTCACTTTTCTGTGGTGGAAAGTTCTGGAATCTGCGTGTATACACAAAATGCCACCCACTGCACGTTCCCCAAAGTCTTCTGAAAAAAATGGTACCTCACTTGTGTGGGTTGGCCTAGTGCCTGCGACAGGAAACAGCGCAAAACGCCACGTCCACACACCACATTTTCACACTGAAAAATGACCTATTTTTTTCCAAAGAGCCTAGCTGTAGTTTTTTAACCCTAGCTCTGCCGGCACCTAGGGGACCCTAGCAAACCTATACATTTTTGAAAGCTAGACACCCAGGGGACTCCAGGATGGGGTGACTTGACTGGCTCTCACCCGGTTCTGTTACCCAGAATCCCTTGCAAACCTAAAAATTGTCCAAAAAACACATTTTCCTCACTTTTCTGTGGTGGAAAGTTCTGGAATCTGCGTGAATCCACAAAATTCTACCCACCCAGCGTTCCCCAAAGTCTTCCGAAAAAATGGTACCTCACTTGTGTGGGTAGGCCTAGTGCCCGCGACAGGAAACAGCGCAAAACGCAAAGTGGACACAGCACATTTTCACAGTGAAAAATGACACTTTTTTTGCAAAGTACCTAGCTGTAGTTTTTTTAACCCTAGCTCTGCCGGCACCTAGGGAAACCTAAAAAACCTATACATTTTTGAAAACTAGACACCCAGGGGAATCCAGGATAGGGTGACTTGACTGGCTCTCACCAGGTTCTGTTACCTAGAATCCCTTGCGAAACTAAACAATTGTAAAAAAAAAACAAATTTTCCTCACTTTTCTGTGGTGGAAAGTTCTGGAATCTGCGTGGATCCACAAAATGCCACCCACCCCGCGTTCTCCAAAGTCTTCCAAAAAAAATGGTACCTCACTTGTGTGGGTTGGCCCAGTGCCCGCGACAGGAAATAGCGTAAAACGCAACGTGGACACACCACATTTTCACAGTGAAAAATGACCCATTTTTTGCAAAGTGCCTAGCTGTAGTTTTTTTAACCCTACCTCTGCCGGCACCTAGGGAACCCTAGCAAGCCTATACATTTTTGAAAACTAGACACCCAGGGGAATGCAGGAAGGGGTGACGTGACTGACTCTCACCAGGTTCTGTTACCCAGAATCCCTTGCAAACCTAAAAAATTGTCAAAAAACCACATTTTCCTCAATTTTCTGTGGTGGAAAGTTCTGGAATCTGCTTGGATCCACAAAATGCCTCCCACCCCGCGTTCCCCAATGTCTTCCAAAAAAAATGGTACCTCACTTGTGTGGGTAGGCCTAGTGCCCGCGACAGGAAACAGCGTAAAACGCAACGTGGATACACCACATTTTCACAGTGAAAAATGACCCTTTTTTTGGAAAGTGCCTAGCTGTAGTTGTTGAACCCTAGCTCTGCCGGCACCTAGGGAAACCTACCAAACCTATACATTTTTGAAAACTAGACACCCAGGGGAATCCAGGATGGGGTGACTTGACTGGCTCTCACCAGGTTCTGTTACCCAGAATCCCTTGCAAACCTAAACAATTGTCAAAAAAAACACATTTTCCTCACTTTTCTGTGGTGGAAAGTTTTGGAATCTGCATGGATCCACAAAACTCCACCCACCCCGCGTTCCCAAAGTCATCCGAATAAAACTGGTACCTCACTTGTGTGGGTAGGTCTAGTGCCCGCAACAGGAAACAGCGCAAAACGCAACGTGGACACACCACATTTTCACAGTGAATAATTACCCTTTTTTGCCAAGTGCCTAGCTGTAGTTTTTGAACCCTAGCTCTGCCGGCACCTAGGAAAACCTAGCAAACCTATACATTTTTAAAACTAGACACCCAGGGAAATCCAGGATGCGGTGACTTGACTGGCTCACACCAGGTTCTGTTACCCAGAATCCCTTGCAAACCTAAACAATTGTCAAAAGAAACACATTTTCCTCACTTTTCTGTGGTGAAAAGTTCTGGAATCTGCGTGGATCCACAAAATTCCACCCACCCCGCGTTCCCCAAAGCCTTCCCAAAAAAATGGCACCTCACTTGTGTGGGTAGGCCTAGTGCCTGCAACAGGAAACAGCGCAAAACGCAACGTGGACACACCACGTTTTCACAGTGAAACATAACCCTTTTTTTGCAAAGTGCCTAGCTGTAGTTTTTGAACCCTAGCTCTGCCGGCACCTACGAAAACCTATCAAACCTATACATTTCTTAAAACTAGACACTCAGGGGAATCCAGGATGGGGTGACTTGACTGGCTCTCACCAGGTTCTGTTACCCAGAATCCCTTGCAAACCTAAAAAAGTGTCAAAGAACCACATTTTCCTCATATTTCTGTGGTGGAAAGTTCTGGAATCTGCGTGGATCCACAAAATGCTACCCACACCGCGTTCCCCAAAGTCTTACGGAAAAAATGGTACCTCACTTGTGTGGTTAGGCCTAGTGCCCACGACAGGAAACAGCGCAAAACACAACGTGGACACACCGCATTTTCACAGTGAGAAATTACCCTTTTTTGCAAAGTGCCTAGCTGTAGTTTTTGAACCCTAGCTCTGCCGGCACCTAGGGAAACCTAGCAAACCTATACATTTCTTAAAACTAGACACCCAGGGGAATCCAGGATGGGGTGACTTGACTGGCTCACACCAGGTTCTGTTACCCAGAATCCCTTGCAAACCTAAAGAATTGTCAAAAAAACCACATTTTCCTCACTTTTCTGTGGTGGAAAGTTCTGGAATCTGCGTGGATCCACAAAATGCCACCAACCCCGCGTTCCCCAAAGTCTTCCCAAAAAAATGGTACCTCACTTGTGTGGGTAGGCCTAGTGCCCACGACAGGAAACAGCGCAAAACGCAACGTGGACACACCACATTGTCACAGTGAAAAATTACCTTTTTTTTGCAAAGTACCTAGCTGTAGTTTTTTAACCCTAGCTCTGCCGGCACCTAAGGAAACCTAGCAAACCTATACATTTTTGAAAATTAGACACCCAGGGGAATCTATGATAGGGTGACTTGACTGGCTCTCACCAGGTTCTGTTACCCAGAAGCCCTTGCAAACCTAACAAATTGTCAAACAAAACACATTTTCCTCACTTTTCTGTGGTGGAAAGTTCTGGAATCTGCGTGGATCCACAACATTCTACCCAACCCTTGTTCCCCAAAGTCTTCCGAAAAAAATGGTACTTCACTTGTGTGGGTAGGCCTAGTGCCCGCAACAGGAAACAGCGCAAAACTCAAAGTGGACACACCACATTTTCACAGTGAAAAATGAGCCTTTTTTTGCAAAGTGCCTAGCTGTAGTTTTTTAACCCTAGCTCTGCCGGCACCTAGGGAAACCTAGCAAACCTATACATTTTTAAAAACTAGACATCCAGGGGAATCCAGAATGGGGTGACTTGACTGGCTCTCACCAGGTTCTGTTACCCAGAATCCCTTGCAAACCTAAAAAATTGTCCAAAAAAACAAATTTTCCTCACTTTTCTGTGGTGAAAAGTTCTGGAATCTGCGTGGATACACAAAATTCCACCCACCGCACGTTCCCTAAAGTCATACGAAAAAAATGGTACCTCACTTGTGTGGGTAGGCCTAGTGCCCGCGACAGGAAACAGCACAAAACGCAACGTGGACACACCACATTGTCACAGTGAAAAATTACCTTTTTTTTGCAAAGTACCTAGCTGTAGTTTTTTAACTTTAGCTCTGCCGGCACCTAAGGAAACCTAGCAAACCTATACATTTTTGAAAATTAGACACCCAGAGGAATCTATGATAGGGTGACTTGACTGGCTCTCACCAGGTTCTGTTACCCAGAAGCCCTTGCAAACCTAAAAAATTGTCAAAAAAAACACATTTTCCTCACTTTTCTGTAGTGGAAAGTTCTGGAATCTGCGTGGATCCACAAAATTCTACCCAACCCTTGTTCCCCAAAGTCTTCCGAAAAAAATGGTACTTCACTTGTGTGGGTAGGCCTAGTGCCTGCGACAGGAAACAGCGCAAAACGCAAAGTGGACACACCACATTTTCACAGTGAAAAATGACCCTTTTTTAGCAAAGTGCCTAGCTGTAGTTTTTGAACCCTAGATCTGCCGGCACCTAGGGAAACCTACGAAAACTATACATTTTTGAAAACTAGACACCCAGGGGAATCTAGGATAGGGTGACTTGACTGGCTCTCACCAGGTTCTGTTACCCAGAATCCCTAGCAATCCTAAAAAATTGTCAAAAAAAACACATTTTCCTCAATTTTCTGTGGTGGAAAGTTCTGGAATCTGCATGGATCCACAAAATGCCTCCCACCCCGCGTTCCCCAATGTCTTCCAAAAAAAATGGTACCTCACTTGTGTGGGTAGGCCTAGTGCCCGCGACAGGAAACAGCGTAAAACGCAACGTGGACACATCACATTTTCACAGTGAAAAATGACCCTTTTTTTGGAAAGTGTCTAGCTGTAGTTTTTGAACCCTAGCTCTGCCGGCACCTAGGGAAACCTACCAAACCTATACATTTTTGAAAACTAGACATCCAGGGGAATCCAGGATGGGGTGACTTGACTGGCTCACACCAGGTTCTGTTACCCAGAATCCCTTGCAAACCTAAAAAATTGTCAAAAAAACCACATTTTCCTCACTTTTCAGTGGTGGAAAGTTCTGGAATCAGCATGGATCAACAAAATTCCACCCACCCAGCGTTCCCCAAAGTCATCCGAAAAAAATGGTACCTCACTTGTGTGGGTAGGCCTAGTGCCGTGACAGGAAACAGCGCAAAACGCAACGTGGACACACCACATTTTCACAGTGAATAATTACCCTTTTTTTGCAAAGTGCCTAGCTGTAGTTTTTGAACCCTAGCTCTGCCGGCACCTAGGGAAACCTAGCAAACCTATACATTTTTTAAAACTAGACACCCAGGGAAATCCAGGATGCGGTGACTTGACTGGCTCACACCAGGTTCTGTTACCCAGAATCCCTTGCAAACCTAAACAATTGTCAAAAAAATCACATTTTCCTCACTTTTCTGTGGTGGAAAGTTCTGGAATCTGCGTGGATCCACAAAATTCGACCCACCCCTCGTTCCCCAAAGTCTTCCGAAAAAAATGGTACTTCACTTGTGTGGGTAGGCCTAGTGCCCGCGACAAGAAACAGCGCAAAACGCAAAGTGGACACACTACATTTTCACAGTGAAAAATGACCCTTTTTTGCAAAGTGCCTAGCTGTAGTTTTTTTAACCCTAGCTCTGCCGGCACCTAAGGAAACCTAGCAAACCTATACATTTTTGAAAACTAGACACCCAGGGGAATCTAGGATAGGGTGACTTGACTGGCTCTCACCAGGTTCTGTTACCCAGAATCCCTTGCAAACCTAATAAATTGTCAAAAAAACACATTTTCCTCACTTTTCTGTGGTGGAAAGTTCTGGAATCTACGTGGATCCACAAAATGCCACCCACCCCGCGTTCCCCAATGTCTTCCAAAAAAAATGGTACCTCACTTGTGTGGGTAGGCCTAGTGCCCACGACAGGAAGCAGCGCAAAACGCAACGTGGACACACCACATTTTCACAGTGAAAAATGACCCTTTTTTGCAAAGTGCCTAACTGTAGTTTTTGAACCCTAGCTCTACCGGCACCTAGGGAAACCTAGAAAACCTATACATTTTTGAAAACTAGACATCCAGGGGAATCCAGGATGGGGTGACTTGACTGGCTCTCACCAGGTTCTGTTACCCAGAATGCCTTGCAAACCAAAACAAATTGTCAAAAAATACATATTTTCCACACTTTTCTGTGGCGAAAAGTTCTGGAATCTGCATGGATCCACAAAATTCCACCCACCCCGCGTTCCCCAAAGTCATCCGAAAAAAACTGGTACCTCACTTGTGTGGGTAGGCCTAGTGACTGCGACAGGAAACAGCGCAAAACGCAACGTGAATATTACCCGTGCCGGTTGGCACAGTGTAAATATGTGATTACGTTTCTAATGTGTTTTATGATAATACAAAGGCTATTTTTTATATAACCTTGTGTGGAGTTCCTTTTGTAGTGTGCCTAGTGTGTTGCTGCTGTATGTGTGTGTTGCGCAAACGCTTTACACATTGCCTCCGGGATAGGCCTGACTGCTCGTGCCAAGCTACCAAGGGGGTGAGCAGGGGTTATCTTGGGTGTGTAACTTCCTCGCCCTGACTAGAGTGGTGGTTTCTGCCTGGCTTTGGCGCAAGCCTTAGCCAACCAGAAATCCCATTTCTAACATTGGTTGTCAGCGGTGAGGATAGGACTTGCTTTTGCGCAGTACCACAGCGACAACTGGTTGCCCTACAAACTCTGCATTTAGATAATCACGTTTGGGGATTATTTTTACTGATTTTATTTTTCTCCTCAAGAGTGTCATTTTTAAATGGTGTTTTCTGCGCTTTTATGTTTGGTGGCAGAAGAGAGAAATGACAGGGCGGGACGCCAGTAGGTGGGGAGGTTCCCATAGATAGGAGTCCCTTGCTGGGTCCAGTGCCCAATCCCTTTTCCTGTCCCCAGAGGTGTGGGTGGATAGGAGGGAAGAGAGGGATTGTGGAGGAGAAACAGCTAGCTCGGGAGGGTGGTTATCCCCTGAGTGTAGTGTGAGTTGTCTGGATTCACCGGTAAGGGTGGGATCCAGTGGTGGCAGCAGAAGTGAGTCCAGTGCATGAAGTCCCAGTCCCAGTTCCCAGAGTATGGTACCTGGTTCCCAGTAAGAGGGGTACAGGTTGAGATTCAAGGGCAGTGAGGAACTGTCTCACCAGTGTGGGGGGGCGTGTCTGGATGAGTGGTGTGTTGCACTGGACGAGCGGGTGTGAGTTCTTTTGGTGATAAGGAGCTTGCACGGGAGGTGGACCTCTGGCGGTGTGCTAGAGGTCTTGCAGAGGCATTGGGGAGTGATTCCAAAGGTAGTGGCTTGGGTATATTCCGGTCCTGTGTGGTGGAAGAGGTTCAGTGTAGCCCAGCTAGGTCCCAGTGGAATGGGAGGGGTGTAGGGGCTCACGTCCGGTCTCAGTGGAGATGGAGTGAGTGTGGGACGGTGTGTCCCACGGTGGCCTGAAACCTAGTCTCAGGGCCTGGAGGGTTCCCTAGGGGAGCGCCAGGTCGGGGGCCTAGGCTGTACTTATAGGTCATTTGAGGAGGATCTTCCAGTGTCTAGAGGACGTGGAGTGTCTGTAACTAGAGCTCCAGCGGTCCTGGTGTCTGGCGGTACCGCTCCAGTTGGGAGGGTGCAGAGGTCCAGAGTGAGGGGTGAGAGGGGGATGTGTTCCCCAGTGGGAGAACCAGTGGGTCAGGGACTAGCCATAAGGGCTGAGTCTCCTAGAAGTGACCATGGTGACACCACTTCTGTCCTGGGGGATCTTTGCGCACTGTCAGATGGACAGGGGTCGGGCGATCTGCGCCAGGCAGACTATCACGCAACACGTGAGTCGTGTTACCCTCAGGGGGGGTGCTGTGTGCGCCCCCAGAAGTCCTGGCATGCCAGGCAAAGTGCTCAGCCGTGGGGTTTAGCTCCAAGGTTGGGGAGGCCAGGTTCAGGTTTGGCCTGACCTGGTGGGAAGGATGACTGTAAACAGTGTCCTGACAGGTTTGGTTTCCAGAGGTACCACTCCAGTTGGGAGGGTGCGACCTCAGGAGAGGGGTGCAGAGGGAGGGAGTCCTCGTCTCTGACCCTGGTGCAACCTGAGGGTTTAGACCCGAGGTTGGGAGATTAGGAAACTTCCAGGTCAAGAAGGAATCTCTGCCAAAGTGGATCAGCTGAAGAGACTGAGGAGACTGCCCTTGCTGTGTGTTCTGGGGCTCACCTGCAGTTTGTTGTTTCCACTGAGGAAGAGGAAAGGGGACTTTGCTGTGTGCTGTGTCCCCCCACCTGCTTGAAGAGGGACTTTGCTGTGTGCTGTGTACCTCCGAAGTGAAATAGTTTCTATGGGCCTGAGTGAGCTGTCCCCCTGTTGGAAGTTTCAGTTGGGAGGAGAGTGTGTCGCTGATACGCCGCTGGCATGTGCTCTGTCTAGCCTGGGACATACTGAGACTCCCCCTGTGATCATGGAACTTAAGGGTACCGGACTCTGGAAGGGGGTGCAGAGGAGGGAGTCCTCGCCTCTGACCCCGGTGCAGCCGGTGAATGTAGATCCCAGGTGGTAGACCAGTTGATGGAGAGAGGTCCTGAACTGGTGGGAGAGTTGTGTTCTGGTGGGTGCTTCCCCTGGGAGGGTGCGGAACCCCAGAAGTAGAGGTAGGGTGAGGCAACTCTTGCCCGTGACCTCTGGTCAGCCTGAGGGTGCGGACCCTAGGTTGAAGGATCAGTGGTAGTTTGGAACTACACTGAGAGGGAGAGTGGAGAATGGCTATTGGATCCCAGGGGTTACTGCCCCCCACTCTGTGGATTGGCAAGGACCAGTGACGTCTGGGTGGCCTAGGGCCTGGTCCTGGTCCTGGCCGTGGACAACTAGGAAGTACCAGTGGGGTAGCCTAGTTGGGCCTGAGAGTTCTTTCTCAGAGGGGACCACATGGGTTCAGAGTGGCTTAGAACCGGAGGATGTCCCTGCAGTGAGGGCCCGCGTCCGTGTTCTATCGCCCGAAGCAGGGAAGCCCATCAAGGTAGTGATTGGTCTGCCCTGCGTTTTGGCTGGAAGGGGGTTGTGTTGGACTTGGCCCTTTTGGCAGGTTCACCCCTGAACGTTTTGCCTTGTCTGTAACCTGGTGTTGGTGATTTTAGGCCTCTGAGCACTTTCGCACTGTGGTCCAGTGGAAAGTGCGTGCGCTCTCTGTGTACTTGTGGTGAGATTGGCCTGCCCTCCCATAGGAATGCATGGGGGATAAGTGTGTCCATGTTAATTCCTGGTATGAGAGGAGCAGTGTGGTCAAGTCTGGTATGTATGAATTTGTGAGAATAAATGCTGCGCAATGGTGTGCGCAGATTTATTGTGACTGGTGTAGAAATGCCACTTTTAGAAGTTGGCATTTATGTGTCCTCTGTGTCTGCCTGCCTGATGTGAATTGCTTGTCTGGCTTGTGAGTGACAGGGGCTGGGAGGTGTGTGTGGCTCCAGGAGGGGCAGGGTGAGTCAGCGCAGGGCTGAATAGGGAGATCTGCATGTAGATGGGAGGGAGGAGTTGCACCTGGGACCTGAATAGGACTGTGCCTTCCCTCCACAATGCTGGCTCCGCCCCCTGTGGTGCGTCTAATCACTGAGCCCCCTCCTGACAAAGGAGAGAGGAGCTGAGCAAAACAAAGTGCTCCAAAGCTCCCCCAAACCAGTTGCGTCTGGTTTATCCCCAAGCCCTGTGCTGTGACACAAAGGGATTTAGGGTATAAAAATAGGGGCTGTGACCCCAGAAAGATGGTCAGTCTTTGGTGCTGTTCCTGCTGGGGCGTGCTACATTCTGTCCATCAACTGTTGTTTTTGCATTTGTCACCCCGAGTGGGACGGGTATGCCCAGACGTGGGTCCCGTGCTCTCCATGCCACTGGAATCAAGCTATCCTGGCTGAAGAGGGGTGAAACCCCGAAACCGGTCCTAGGATGCTTGTTTCCAGTCCAGGGAGGACCTGGCTTGGCAGTTCGGGCTGGACTGTTCCCATGAGGCACAGGGTCAAGACTGATTTGCATATGGCTGGGTTCAAACTGGAATGGCATGGTGAGCAAAAAAACGATGGATTTAGGCCCAGATCTCTGTACTGGGGTGAATGTATGACATTGTTCTACATTCTGTCCATCAACTGTTGTTTTTGCATTTGTCACCCGAGTGGGACGGGTATGCCCAGACGTGGGTCCCGTGCTCTCCATGCCACTGGAATCAAGCTATCCTGGCTGAAGAGGGGTGAAACCCTGAAACCGGTCCTAGGATGCTTGTTTCCAGTCCAGGGAGGACCTGGCTTGGCAGTTCGGGCTGGACTGTTCCCATGAGGCACAGGGTCAAGACTGATTTGCATACGGCTGGGTTCAAACTGGAATGGCATGGTGAGCAAAAAACGATGGATTTAGGCCCAGATCTCTGTACTGGGGTGAATGTATGACATTGTTCTACATTCTGTCCATCAACTGTTGTTTTTGCATTTGTCACCCCGAGTGGGACGGGTATGCCCAGACGTGGGTCCCGTGCTCTCCATGCCACTGGAATCAAGCTATCCTGGCTGAAGAGGGTGAAACCCCGAAACCGGTCCTAGGATGCTTGTTTCCAGTCCAGGGAGGACCTGGCTTGGCAGTTCGGGCTGGACTGTTCCCATGAGGCACAGGGTCAAGACTGATTTGCATACGGCTGGGTTCAAACTGGAATGGCATGGTGAGCAAAAAAACGATGGATTTAGGTCCAGATCTCTGTACTGGGGTGAATGTATGACATTGTTCTACATTCTGTCCATCAACTGTTGTTTTTGCATTTGTCACCCCGAGTGGGACGGGTATGCCCAGACGTGGGTCCCGTGCTCTCCATGCCACTGGAATCAAGCTATCCTGGCTGAAGAGGGTGAAACCCCGAAACCGGTCCTAGGATGCTTGTTTCCAGTCCAGGGAGGACCTGGCTTGGCAGTTCGGGCTGGACTGTTCCCATGAGGCACAGGGTCAAGACTGATTTGCATATGGCTGGGTTCAAACTGGAATGGCATGGTGAGCAAAAAAACCGATGGATTTAGGCCCAGATCTCTGTACTGGGGTGAATGTATGACATTGTTCTACATTCTGTCCATCAACTGTTGTTTTTGCATTTGTCACCCGAGTGGGACGGGTATGCCCAGACGTGGGTCCCGTGCTCTCCATGCCACTGGAATCAAGCTATCCTGGCTGAAGAGGGGTGAAACCCCGAAACCGGTCCTAGGATGCTTGTTTCCAGTCCAGGGAGGACCTGGCTTGGCAGTTCGGGCTGGACTGTTCCCATGAGGCACAGGGTCAAGACTGATTTGCATATGGCTGGGTTCAAACTGGAATGGCATGGTGAGCAAAAAACGATGGATTTAGGCCCAGATCTCTGTACTGGGGTGAATGTATGACATTGTTCTACATTCTGTCCATCAACTGTTGTTTTTGCATTTGTCACCCCGAGTGGGACGGGTATGCCCAGACGTGGGTCCCGTGCTCTCCATGCCACTGGAATCAAGCTATCCTGGCTGAAGAGGGGTGAAACCCTGAAACCGGTCCTAGGATGCTTGTTTCCAGTCCAGGGAGGACCTGGCTTGGCAGTTCGGGCTGGACTGTTCCCATGAGGCACAGGGTCAAGACTGATTTGCATATGGCTGGGTTCAAACTGGAATGGCATGGTGAGCAAAAAACGATGGATTTAGGCCCAGATCTCTGTACTGGGGTGAATGTATGACATTGTTCTACATTCTGTCCATCAACTGTTGTTTTTGCATTTGTCACCCCGAGTGGGACGGGTATGCCCAGACGTGGGTCCCGTGCTCTCCATGCCACTGGAATCAAGCTATCCTGGCTGAAGAGGGGTGAAACCCCGAAACCGGTCCTAGGATGCTTGTTTCCAGTCCAGGGAGGACCTGGCTTGGCAGTTCGGGCTGGACTGTTCCCATGAGGCACAGGGTCAAGACTGATTTGCATATGGCTGGGTTCAAACTGGAATGGCATGGTGAGCAAAAAAACGATGGATTTAGGCCCAGATCTCTGTACTGGGGTGAATGTATGACATTGTTCTACATTCTGTCCATCAACTGTTGTTTTTGCATTTGTCACCCCGAGTGGGACGGGTATGCCCAGACGTGGGTCCCGTGCTCTCCATGCCACTGGAATCAAGCTATCCTGGCTGAAGAGGGGTGAAACCCCGAAACCGGTCCTAGGATGCTTGTTTCCAGTCCAGGGAGGACCTGGCTTGGCAGTTCGGGCTGGACTGTTCCCATGAGGCACAGGGTCAAGACTGATTTGCATATGGCTGGGTTCAAACTGGAATGGCATGGTGAGCAAAAAAACGATGGATTTAGGCCCAGATCTCTGTACTGGGGTGAATGTATGACATTGTTCTACATTCTGTCCATCAACTGTTGTTTTTGCCCAGGGGGGGCTGCCAGGAGGGCTTGCCTCCCTGGGGCCTGCATTGCCCCTTCATCTCCAAGGACTTTGTGGGACCCTTCTGCTTTGCTAGAGTCCAGGACCTTCAGGACTTTGCCTGCATCCTGCAACCTGAGAGCGCTGTATTTTCCTTATCCTAAAGAAGAAGTGCGTGGGATTTTGCAGCGCTGAGCTGCCGCTCTTTGTGAGGGAATCCCGATGTAGGGATTCCCCCAGTGACGATTAGCTGGCGGGTGCCCACCCCGCTTATTTTGAGGATTCCCAGCGGGTGCCCACCCCGCTCTATATTTTAAGCTTTAAGAGGGAGCCTACCCCTCATTGTGCCACAAAGAAGAAAGTACCGCGATCCGCGGCCCGCCTGGTTGTGGGCGGGGCCTCGCGGACGGAAGAGGAAGAACCATGCGGCCGGAAACGAAGCGACACGTTTGGAGGCCCAGGCGGGAGCCCACCCCGCACTGGGACATGCTGGGAAGACGGCTGGAGCCTCGCGGGCTCCGCATCCAAGTCCCGGGTCCCAGGAGGGGGCCCGGGTGAAGGGTGGAGAGTTGGTGTTGTGCTGGCGGCGCCGGGGGCACGAGGCACATTGTCGGTGCCTGCCCCCACTGCCTGGAAGCCGTGCACAGTCGTGGGCGGTGCAGTGAGTCCTGGGTCCCAGGAGGGGGCCTAGGTGAAGAGTGGCAGCCGGCAAGTCTTCGCGGGGCTCTCGGAAGCTGAGAGAGCCCCGCCTGCCATCCAGGAGCACGCCGGCCCCGCAATGGAGAGGAGTCCAGAGGAGACTTCGCCCCGCCACAGAAGAGCCCCGGTGAGTGGGGCTACACTTTAGTTGGTCTCAGTGTCAGTGGCACCGGAGGAGCCCGGTGAGTGGGGGGGCTGCGGAGGGCACACAAGGGGGACAGTGTATCTTGTGCCTAGGAGGAGCCCGTTGAACGGGGCCCCTCAGGCACACTTGGTGCCATTGCCTATTTCTTGAGCGGCCCCGCCTGGTAGAGGGCCGCTCCAACAGTGGGCATGATCTTTCAGTAGGGCCCCAGTGGGGACCCAAAGGCACAGTGGTGCCGTGGTGGGATGGCTGATCCCAGCTGTCCTGCGAGAGCGCAGGCAGCTGCAACGTGGGACATGTTGTCTCCAGAGCCCCAGTGAGGCCCAGAGGGCACAGTTGTGCCAGGCCTTGTTTTCATTCACAGCTGCCCAGCAAGTAGTGGGCAGCTGCAACGTGTAGGCTGTTAGTTCTTGGGGGCATTTTGTTAGGGAGACAGGAGTGAGATGCACTCCTCGGCCCCAGTACTTTCACAGCTGCCCATCAAGTAGTGGGCAGCTGCATCGTTTAGGCCAGCGCAGAGTGCGCACCCTTGACTTTCCGCTGCCTTGGCAGCGCGCCCTGACATTGGGACATTGGGCATTTGAGCCCCTGTGGAAGGCCAGTTGGCCTGGGGGCAGGTTGGGGACATGGGTAGAGCGCCAGGTTCTACAGGATGGCGTAATGTATTTATGCCTACTCTGAATGTTGCCAAGAATGATTTAGGCCCATTGCGTAATGTGTTTATGCTAATGAGGTTTGGGCCTAATGTGGTTATGCCTAATGTCATGTTATGATGTCTCGAGGTAGTGCCTATTTGCGTAATGTTTTCAAACAAAACGCAAAGGTGCACCATTTAACAGTAAGAAGAAAATATATAACAGTCCATATCCATAATGTAATTCTTTTAGACTCTTCTTTTATTTATATTGATCTTGTTTAAAAAACAGCCGACGCGTTTCATCCAATAATGGACTTCTTCAGGGCATTAGAAAAAGAAGCCGGGCACTCCAAACTAGAATCAACGAAGGGGTATCCACAATAAGTAGAGTTGTAGATCAAGATAACACAAACTTTTTCAGTAAAAATATTGAGGCTGATCAGGTATTTGTCCTGTGACTTCAAGCCCACCAGATTGAGGCGTGGCCACTGATAAGGTCTAACAAGGTGTTATCAGACCTTGGACTTTCTACAATGTTTATAGAGAAGTACTCTTCATCGTGATATTTATTTTTACTGAAAAAAGTTTGTGTTATCTTGAATGAAAGGGTGAATGGATGGATAATGAGAGAAAGGATGGATGAGTGAGTGGAAGGATGGATGGATGAGAGAAAAGGTAAATAGATGGATATATGGGTGGAAGGTTAGTTGGATGAGTGAAAGGGTGGATGATGGGCAAGCGAATGGCTGGATGGATGAGTGAAATGATGGATGGATTGATGAATTGATAAGTGAAAGGGTGAATGGATGGATGGATGAGGGAAAGGGTGGATGTAAGGATGGATGAGTGAGTGAAAGGGAGGGTAGATGGACAAAAGGAAGGATAGATGAGTAAAGGAGTGAAAGGGTGGATGGATGAGTGAAAGGATGGATGAATGATGGGGCCAGTGGAAGGATTCATGAGTGAATGAGTAGATGGATGGGTGTGTGGATGGAAGGATGGATGGCTAAGTGAAAGGGGGATGGAGAGAGAAAGGGAGGATGGACGGATGGATAACTGAAAGGGTGAATGGGTGGAAAGATGAGTGACTGGGTGGATGGATGAGTATGTGAAATGATGGCTGGATGGGTGAAAGGGTAAATGGCTGGATGGATGAGTGAATGGATGGATGTGTGGAAGAGTGGATGGATGAGCGTACGGATGGATAGGATGGAAGAGTGGATGGATGGATAATGGATGGATGAGTGAAAGGGTGGATGGAGGGCGGGATGAGTGAAATGATGGATGGAAGGATACATGATGGATAGGTTTGCAAATGATTGAACATGTTTGGATATGGATGGGCACACAGATGGAAGGACAGAATGAATAGTGAAAGACTGAATGATGGATGAAAGAATGATTACACCTTGTAGCCCACATTAACTTAAGTAACATTTCCTACACAGATTTACACATGTATGATTTATTGTCTCTGTATGTGTGTGTGATGTAAAGTGCTCCGACATCTTATACTGGTACAAGAAGGGCTATAAAACAAATGAAATTTGTTGTGTAGAGGTGAGAGGCACTGTTGGTGATAGTGAGGGAATCTTTGAAGAGCCCCATCAAAGACTGTTGTATCCTGGTACACAGTAAAGTCATTATTTACTATGCTTTAGAAGCTAATACAATTGATATATAATGACAAATATGTTGTAGAATGGACCATATTTTCCCACATTTTCTTAGGGGTGTGAATACAAAGGCTGCACGCTGTCTCTTTGTTTGTAATACACAACAACTTTTTAATATCTGTAAATAAACTGTGCAAATGTTTCAAAACATATCAGCAGTTAGGAAACCGCAAATGGACCACTTGTTTGCGGTACAGAGTTTTAATAGGATCAAAACAATCAAGACATTTTACTTGGTGATGTTCAAATGATACATATTTGCTGAAACCACATTTCCACACATTTAGTATTTGTGCGCTATAGAGATTTATCAGTAAAACTGCATGTTGGCATTTTGCTTCCATTTCAATAGAAAATGTTCTGTATGTAAAAGACAGTGCCTCCTTCGGTCCTACAATAATGCCTCAATAGCGTATACAGTTTCTAGTCTGTAGCACACTTCTGTGCATCAATGAGAATCTGCAGTTTAAAGCTCACAGAAATGAAACGGGCCAATCAGTATACTATCTCCAATGTACAGCTAAAATAAGGAGGGCTGCTACATGGCTAGCCAGGATATGATATATTAATGTCAAATCCTATCTAACCGCTCAGACTCACAAGAAAACCATAACACTCAGCAGTGTGTAGCCAATTATAGCTCATGCAGTCTGGTTAATAACTCTCTTTTCCTGCTTAATGCTCTTACCCTCATACCTGACCTCTCCGCTATGGGTCTTATCCATCACTCAGTACTATACCACCCCCTATACCAGTCCTCACCAGCTGAACAGAAATGGAATGCTGAAGCGATCTGAAACATGAAACTGGGCACTCGGAGAATTGCACTCTAGTCCAGCACTGCATGTCCCAATTAGCTGCATCCTATGCGTGCCGCTTTACATCTCACAATGTCTATCCGAGCAGATCTTCCCGACCATTTCTCTCACCAAACATGCCTGCTCAGGACCATGAATTGTAAACAAAATACTAGACTAGACAACCCAGTGCAGCAAATATATATATATAGATTATTATAATATGAAATACCACAAAAAGACCTGCACAGTTGCTCAAAGCTGCATGCATACTGAAAAACCGTGAAGTGCACGATTGTCACAACCTAATATAAACTTATTTTGCCTTGTACTTAAGTGGTTGTCTATTTACTTACTTATATACTATTGTGCAACCTCCTCTGATGTGTCTGTAAAACTTACCTTTTGTCCTGAAGATTTGGCCTGAATTTTGACCTCCTGTCCTGAATTTTTACACTCACCGTCCTGAATGTGCACCCATGCCAGTTGGTCACCCTATCTAGACACATCACTTATGTGAATAACATTAATTTACGCCCATGCTCTAACTTGGTTCCCCAGCTCTGAAGTAAGCAGCTCTGGCCATTACACCACATCCTCTCCCCACTTTCATGATTAGTAGTTGGTTCTGTTGAGACTAGAGCTCCAGCACTTTTTTTTTTTTTTACAAATTACACTTGTGTACCATTGTCTATAATATACATAAACATTGCGTGTGTGCATTTTACTTATTTAAATTGGAATGGGTATCTGGTGCTAAAACAAAGTCACCTTTTCCCCTGAGGCAGTAGGCAGCCTGTTTCATGAAGTGTCTGTGAAGGCTTGGCTTGCACACGTGAACATTGCAAGATAATCGTATTCAACCTGCCCTAACCCTGATCGCTCCCTACCCTGACACGTGCGCCTCGCTGCTAAACTGCTGCCTGTCAAATAGCTGTGTTTTTTTTTTTTAAATGGATGCACTGGTATGGTGTCGATCGGTTACTACTATATTAAAACTAAATCTTATGCGTCTGCCTTCGTCATGTTCGTGTATCAGGAGGAAGTTTGGCATATTGCTGACAATTCAGTGGTTTGGTTTTCTAACATTATATTGATTATCTGTTTAAACTGTCCTGCGCGAGGGAATGTGGCGTTGATTGAAAATATTATTGTGTCACGTTTCAATTTACTTGGATTATCAAATTAAGGGTGTTACAAAATAGTTCACATTTTAGACTGTTTATGTGAAAAGTTGAAGGCGGAAAAGGGCGGTGTCTTGCTAATATTTTAGATGATGTGTTATTAGTACTCGCAGTTTCCCTTGCGTATAATTTAAACTTTGATTGACAGTATTTATTGATTTTATTAGACTAGTCAATTTGTTGCGGAACCTAGAACTAATTGCAATACAATATCTGTGAGTGGATTGTTATTGAGATTTTTCCGTAGAAAACGATGGTGAAAAGTCTACCACTCTATCATGACGCGTTAATCCAATATGGTGGATTTTTCAAAATGGCTGCCCATTATTTGAGATATAGGGTATAACTGTTTATATGCCCATGTGTGGTATCATTTTATATGTTTTTAGGGACGGGAAAGTCAAAAATAACATCAAAATTGTTTCTGATGACCATAATATCAAATAATCGTGGAATATGTCAGATAGACAAAGTTTGTATAATTTTTTCGTTGACTTATATGACAAAGTGTGAAGGAACGTAAATATTACAATTAACTTTTGAAATAAAATGTTTGCTATTGTTTGTGTTTTGTTTTGTAACTTTGTTGTTATTGTTTTTTTTTGTTAATCAAAAATGTTTCATTTATGTGTTACAGGTTCTTGCGAGTTGCTGTGAGATACAGTGAAAATGGACGTAGAAAAGTGTTTAATTTGTGATGTGGTGTTTCAAGAAGATGACGATGTATCTGTACTCACTGAAAGAGGAGTGACTGGAATTCAAAAAACATGCAAGGAGAATTTGATCCGTGTACTGCGGGAAACACACAGTGGTCGGTCAATGCCCCACGGCCAGAAAGATAGCTCAGTGAGCTAAGCACTTGCTGCTAACTGCAGTGTGTTCCTGTAGAGCAGTGGTTCCCAAACCTTTGACTCCTGAGGACCCACATTGATTCATCACTGGAAGCCGGGGACCCCCAAGCAATTTGTCTGAATTAAATTTCAAACATTAAAACAGTAATTCGAAAACAATAAACACACGTGTGCACACAAAACAAATACTCAAATTACGAAGGAGTTTAGTATTTTATATTGAAAGAATTTGCAAAAAACGGGAAGGTTAGTGCTGCATCTCCGTGACTAACCGTTTTTGTTACCGGGGTTCGGTAAATTCGGCCCCCTGTAACAAAATCATCCAAAACCGGCCCTAGCAAACAGCTCGGTCGCACCCCCCCTAACCCCACCCAGGGGGGCCGGCCGAGAAGTTTGCCAGGGCCGGTTTCGGTTCCCAGTCCGGCTCTGATAGATGATATATTGAGAGAGGTATAAGGTGAAATATAGGGTAGTGCATTGGCGATGCTGAATTAGAAGTAAAGTAATAAATATAAAGATACATAAGGATATGTATGGTATATATGTATAAGGAAGGAAATGCATGGAGATTTAAGATGTATTTAATAAACTCAGACTTTCAAGAGTTGCTGTACTTTAAGCTAATTTATTTGTTTATATAAATTATATATTTTTTGGGTAATTCAATAGTGAAGCAATTGTAGATAAATAGTCATGATAACAATGTTTCATTTATGCAGAGACCTTTATACATGTTAAAAATAGAATAATTGAACCATAAGTAATATGTACATTGGTTAAGCAGAGCTAATGAATATCTATATATTTATAAGCTTAATTATTATACATGTTAATATAAAGGAATACATTTATCTAGGTACACAGAAATAGTCCAAATAAATGCTTATATACACAAGGATATGCTGTATATTTATGTTTGAGTATTGTGGTTATGTGGGGAAGAGCCAACTCCTGAGTAGTCTTTTGAAGATAAAGTAACTATACGTGGATCTTATGTTTGGGGGTAAAGAGTTCCATAGTTTGGCTACTTGAAGAGGGAAAGATGAAAATATGCTTTTAGTGTTGGTGGTTAAACAGTAGAGTTCGTAAATCATTAAAAGTTATAAGTATTGGAGCGGGAATTGAGGTGGGTACGGTCGGTTGCCAACCTGCTAATTCTGTTTGGGGGTTGAATTTCTGTGCATTGTTTTGAATGGACTGCGGTGTTCCTGACCTTTGCACCAAATGGACACTGCTAACTAAAATTACGCTGCTAACTAAAATGAAATGATTTCTTAATTTGCACTGACGCTAGCTTGCACATATTTGATTTTATATTTTGCAGAAAAAGGTATTTGTAAAACTGTCTGCTCTTTTAAAATTGTGCACTGACCTTTTTAATAATAGTCTCATCCTTCCAACATTATCGCATTGTTGGAAAGGATGCAGGGGGAAATCTGACACGCAGTGGGCAGGGTAAACTTCACATACAGGGCTGTGCTTCTAGGAGGAGGGGCAGTAGCGGGACGAGGAGGGGCAATAGTGCTCCAAAATAATCAGCAGGAGGAGTCTTCCCTCCTACATATTAATGCATCTTTTTTAAGGACACGTCTTGAATTCGATATTTCCTCTTAGTGAAACATGTACGTTGTAGGAAATATACTATATTGTTCTGCAGAGCTATTTTAATGGCAAAGGAACCTGCATATTTTACCCAACTCTGATACATAATTTGGATCCCCACTTCCACCATATTCCAAGCACCCTGCTGTTGAGGAGCATAGACTTCTAATCATAGCTTCATCTTTTGTTCACATTGTGTGATATTTGGCATCTGCGTGGGACTCTGCAACTGCCAGAAACAGGAAAGCTTAATACTGTCTGAAATGGTTTAATAAAATGTATTAAATACATTGAAATTCACACAAGAAAGATCATTTTGTGGTAGTCCGTGCAAGATAAAGGATCGGAGTGTCAAACCCACCACCCTACTCCTTACATTGTGCAAATTTGCAGTAGTAAAATGAGGAAGCTCTCATCCCTTGGAGTGTTTCTGACATAACAAAGTCACATTCCCAAGCAGGCCTGCATGGGATAGCATGTGCTACAACCCACATATGATATTTGACCGATGCCCGGTGGAGCTACCTGATAGCTGAAGAGGAGATGGGCTGCGGATTCCCCCTTGGCCGTCACCTACCCAGCCGGACCTTGGGCAGACTTTCCCTTCGTCTCTCCGTCGTATCTATACCATACCCCTTTTTCTCCTTACCCCCTTACCCATCTCACTCCACTTTCCTTTTCTTCTATGCTCCTTAAATGTTTTTACTCGTATCATTGGTAACTTGTAACTGATGTAAGTTTGCAACTATGTGAAACCTTATGTAAAGCGCTCTGATACCTTCGGGTCTAGCCAGCGCTATATAAAACTCGTTAAATAAATAAATAAATAAATAAATAGTCATTGTCACAAGGCAATATGAGCACTACTTCCAGAGATACCCACAGATGGTGCAAGGCATACCTTTAATACAGCAGGAGGGTTGGGCTTGGGTGTGAGGGAAGGCAGAGGAGGAAAGGCATAACAGGCAGGGGAAGAAGCAGAAAAAGGGAGAATGAATGGAGGGGGCTTTAAATTGACCATGGATATGTGTAGGACTATTGCTCATAAGACCTGAAGTCTGACAAAACTAAGGACACTTGTAGAAGTGCTAGTTCTCATGGGTGTACAGAAGTATTCCCAGGAGGTTAGTGCATAGCAATGCTCTTTGTACTCAGGAGTACAGCATTCCTTCTCTAGACTGGATTACTTTACATTTCCAAATCTGGGACACATAGATTCTGGAAGAGAGAAATTTTGGTGATGGCTATTTCGGGTCACTCTATGCTTGTAATGACTTTGGAACACAATGCAGGGGGATAAGTCAGAAGGGTGAACATTAGGCTTGTGAGAACTAAAGGATAGGGCAGTAGTGAAACATATATTGATTCATATATCAATTTACATGGATCTTTACCTTATAGCAAACCAGGTGTAGGGCAGAATCGGGGGTAACGTTACAGGGGAGTCTATAAGCCTATAAAACAAAAGTGCGACGGAAGGACAATTCTAGGATAGCGGAGAAAGGTTGTATCAGAATATCATTAACAAAAATATTATCTGACATAAATATCGTTTTGCTCTATTGGGTGTAAATTTTCTATTATTCACAGCAACGGGTGATATTTTTGCAATTAATATTTGCCCATATTGTTTTTGTCCGACGATACTTAGGCCATGATATTCTAGTACAGTACCATGGGTAAGAGGAAGGGACTGACATGAAAAGGTTGATAGCCTGGCTGACCTAGAGATTCTAGAGACAAAATATAAAATATTTGATCCATGAATAGGCTGTCAGATAAAAGTTAAAAAGAAGAAGAATGTTCATTGACAGAAAATGATGCAAGGTCTTACTGTCTCACCACCAAGAGGGAGCTCTATGATGTTGGTAATAAGGCATATAAAAAATTCAGTGGTCTCAGCCTTTATTTCCAGTACAAGCTCAATTTGCTTACAAAACCCAGACCTTCCTGACCCTAAGATGTCTACTGATGTACATGAACAGCTGTACTTCCCCAATTTAGGTAGGTAGGAAAGTCAAAGGTTTCTAAACAGAAAAAGGCTTCATTTTAGCTTTCTTCTGTTAAAAAAGTACTCCTCTGTAAGTCAATGAGGAAATCTATCCCCTTGATTTAAAAAAAAAAAAAAAAATCACAAGTTCCTTCTGATCCATTGTCAAATGGTGGTAGACAAGCCTACACCCTAATTTGAGTGGGAGATTCCGGATTTATTAAGACAAAAATGATTTTATTTCAGATTCCGCTTAAAAATCCCCACTTCAAAGCAAGTCAACAGAGAAATTTATTTCCCCAAACATTTTTTAAATCTCCCTATTTTTGTTACCAAATGTTGACAAACATGCATCATCATCATCCACACAGTCAAATACATTTGACTTGGTACCTGAACTCCCGCACCAATGTGGTGAATGCACTGTGAGGTTAACACACTGTAAATGGGTGTCCCACACCGGGCCTCAACTATTTAATCAGCGTATTGTATTAATATCTAAAACATCTACTAACCATAATTTAAAAATATGATAAAAGAAACATCTTGATTGGTTTGGCTCCGACACGCCATTTAGTCGGACTGCTCTATGTGATGCAATCCCAGAATACACTGCATTGGCAGTGGCAGCAGCTGTAAAAGTCGTGGACTGTGGTCAGATGAGCTTGCAGCTGGGTGTTTAGCTGGCGCATCCCCATTGTGTAGAAAGGAATATTGCATTTCCATAATGTACGTGTTCTGTGCGGGAAGAACGCACTGCTGCAGCCATGCTGCACTTGGTGTGCAAGGGGGGCTGCTGTCATGATATACCTGTTCTGTGAGCAAGAATAGCGTGCACTGCTGATGTCCTGATGTACCTGTTCATTGAGCAAGGGAGCGTGCACTGCTGATGCCCTGATGTACCTGTTCCTTGTGAGAGGGAAGCTTGCACTGCTGACAGAGTTGTAACAAAACTTGAGCCCTCCCCCCTGCAAGTGCATGGAGAGGACCACCCAAGCTCCAGACCCAGTCAGGAAATCTTAGGCCCGCACGTGCACAGTGCGGGAGGGTCCGCTGGAGCTTGGGGGTCCCTGCACTGCAGGGACTGCAGGGCTATTGTTATACCACTGACTGCTGATGCCCTGATGTACCTGCACCATGAGCAAGGGTTGCATGCATGGCTGATGCCCTGATGTACCTGTTCTGTGTGAGAGTGAAGCTTGCACTGCTGATGCCCTGATGTACTTGTTCTGTGAAAATGGGTAGCGTGCACTGCTGATGCCTAGATTGCACATATTTTGTTAATAATGAAATCTTGCACTGGTGTTGTTCATTCATGTCAGAGATGGAGGCTTCAATGGCTGACCAGTTGTATGAGATGAGAAAGCTTTCACTACTGATGCATATGCTGTAGGTATTCTATAAGTTACAAGGAAGCTTGCAATGGTGAACTCAGTGTTGTACTGGTTGCAATGCTTATTATGATGCTGTAGCTCTTCTAGGAGTGAGAAGCTTACACTGCTAATGCCAGGCTCTGTCTCCTCTCTGAGTTAGGGAAGCTTGTACTGCTAATGCCAGGCTCTCCTTCCTCTCTCTGTTAGGGAAGCTTGCACTGGTAATGCTAGGCTCTGTTTCTTCTCTGAGTTAGGGAAGCTTGTACTGCTAATGCCAGGCTCTGCCTCCTCTCTGAGTTAGGGAAGCTTGCACTGGGAATACCAGGCTCCGCTTCCTCTGAGTTAGGGAAGCTTGTACTCCTGATACCCATGTGGTACCTGTTCTCTATGCTTGCGAGGAGAATTGCACTGCTAGTACACTGTTCTGTGAGGAAGGGAAGCTTGCACTGCTGAATCCAGTGCTGTACCTGTTATGTGTGGACAGAAGCTTGCACTGCTGACCACACTCCTCTGAGAGAGATGGATGCTTACAGTGCTAATTCCCTGTTGTGCTTATTCTCTGATTTAGGGAAGCTTGTCCTCCTGATATCCTTGCAGTACCTGTTCTAAGTGCTTGAGAGGAAACTTGCACTGCTGCTGTCAATGCTGTACCTGTTCTGTATATATGAGATGAAATATGCAAATCAGTACTGGCCCCACTCCCCATGGGAACACCCCAGCCTGAACCGCCAGGCCCCCAACCACCCCCCGAACCGGAAACAAGCACCCGGGACCGGCACTAGAGTGATTGAGCTATGCTGTGAGTGAATCAGAATATTTGGGGGAAGTACTGAGAAGCTTGTGCTCATGAGGCCAGTCAGTGTTTTGATGTGTGACTGACCTATGAACACAAAATGTTTCCCCTGCTACCTGATTTTATTCATCAGCTGCAGCGGAGGCACCAACTTTATTTCGCCCAGGGCGCTATCCCAGCAAGGTCCGGCTCTGATTTCACATGCCAAAGACACACCTTTACTGATGTACTGTTGCTTAACTGTAAAGGTAGTCTGGGCTCACTAAAGGGCATATTTATTAGAGGCTTGTGTTGCACGTGCACCACGCGATTTGGTACATGTGTGACTCAATCCTATAAGTCAGATGTTTGAAGCTACTCAAAGCCACTTTGCATGGATCTGAGTGGCTTAAAAAATCTGGAGTAACGCAACGCAGCACAAAGGCACTCCATGTGGCACGTTTTTTAAATTGAATTGAGCTATGTTACCAAAAGGTTGACTCCATGCTGCTGAGAATTTGATCAGTGTACTGCGGGAAACACACAGTGGTCGGTAAATTCCTCATTGCCAGTAAGATAGCTCAGTGAGCTAAGATCTTGCAGCTAACTGCAGTGTTCACTATCGAGAGAAGTATAGTCTGTATTTCACTAGTTTCTTCTACAAATAGGGCGGCACTGTCCAAGCCGTCAATATCAGAAAATTAACATTGTACACCTGCAGGGCCTGCTTTTGGCATGGAGATGGGCCCATGCCCAGGGCGCCAATCTTCAGAGGGGTGCACAGAGCTGTCTGCATTAAAGCCCTGCAGACAGCAGCGTCCCGATTACTTGACTCCAGTGGTTCAGACTAAACTGCTTTTAATTCGTTTTACTTGCTGCAGGTGCCGTTTTGAACCCATTAACCCACTTCCTTCCCCTCCCACCTCCCTCTCACCACCCAGTGAACACACACCCCAACAACGCCACTGGTACCACCAACTTAGAACTAGAATGATCGAGCTATGCTGTGAGTGAATCTGAGTAGTTGGGTTAGGTGCCGAGAAGCCTGTGCTCAGAGGCCAGTCACTGCTTTGATGTGTAACTGACCTGTGAACACAAAATGGATCCCCTGCTACCTGATTATATTTACCATCTGCAGCGGAGACGCAACTTTCTTTCGCTCAGGGCGCTATGCCAGCAAGGTCCGGCTCTTTCACTTGCCAAAGACGCACCTTTACCAATGCACTGTTGCATAACTGTAAAGGTAGTCTGGGCTCCTCGCCCCTTGGGTTACTAAATATCAGTGCATTTGTCCCGCACGATTGCCCTCAGGGGGAGGCGTCAATGTGCCGGTTGATCCAACCTCACCTAAAAATAGCCACTTGAATATGCCTTTATCTTCCAAGCAAAATCTGCTCTCCATTTCAAGAGGGAGCTGTGAAGATGGTGGCGGCACCTGGCCTGGGGACCATACCATGATGTGCCGAGCCCGTGCACAAGTCTGTGCTTTCTTTTTGGCGTCTTCAGTGCATACATTAACTTGATATATCCCACAGTGAGGGCATGCTTTGCTGATAGAAGAGCTCGGACACAGTAAGAGGCCTGTGCTATGTGTTTCTGAGCTTTGTCATCAGCATGGCATACATTAGCTAGAAAATATTTGAAATTAATGGATGCACAAAAGTTGTTAAAAAGATATGCACATATGCTAATGCGCCGGCACAGCGCAGAAAACGAGATCATGATATGGCCCCTGTTCGAAACTGTGTTATAACTTGAGGTTAATTGTCTTATTTGGCACCCAAGGGGTGGATGAGAAAGGCCAGGGGGTATTTATTTACCAATAGCAATAGCAAGAATTGATCCAGCAACGTAAGAATTGAACACAAATAAAGCAGTCCTAGTGATTACTC
>CAWUFW010024680.1:0-56551 GCA_963921515.1 Calotriton arnoldi | reverse complement strand
TCTCACACTGCACGCGTCCCCCGTGGGTCCCCTGTGTCACTACCTTGGGTGGTTCCTTGGGGTCCAAGCACTTCTACAGGCTCTAGGCCTTGTGTCTAGCTCAGTCGTGGTTCTTATACCACTATTTTAGTATATGGTTTGGTACGCCCCTAGGGCTCAAACGTGTATTGTGCTAAATACTGATGATATTCGACTTGTAACTTATGTACTTCGAACTCTAGCCTCATAAAGAGACTAGAGGGGTGTGTTTAAGACTAAATACATATATTTTATATATATATACCTGGTGTGGTCCTCTTTCATTTGGTCACTCAAGAGATTATAGACTGGTAAAACAAGCTGCTTTACATTCCTCCAAGACTTAGCCTGAAGGCTGCTCTCCATAGCTACCACTAGGATAGCTTTCAATAAAGGTTGTCTTTAACCTATCATCCAGAAGGGGTTGTTTGGACTGGTGCAAGGTGCCCACTTTAACTAGTGGACAGCATAAACCAGGCCAACTTCTCACAATTAGGGTATACAGTTGAGCCAGGTAGAGTGTGGTAAATTGGAGTGGGGTTGATTGGAGTGGGATAGATTGTGGAAGAGTGGAGTGGGGTAGATTGGGGTGTGGTAGATTGGGGTAGGATGGAGTGGGGTAGATTGGGAAGGAGTGGAGTGTGGTAGAGTGGGATAGATTGTGGTTGATTGTAGTGGGATAGATTGGGGTGAGGTAAGCTGGAGTGGCATAGATTGGGGTAGAGTGGGGTAGATTGTAGTGGGGACGATTGGGGTGGAGTAGGAAGAGTAGGGTAGAGTGGGGTGGGGTAGATTGGGGTAGAGTGGGGAAGGATGGTAGACTGGGGTAGGGTGGTGTGGGGTAGATTGGGGTACAGTGAAGTGGGCTAGATTGGGGTACCTTTCCATGCTGGTAAATTGGGGTATAGTAGGGTAGATTGGAGTGGGGTAGTGTGGGGAAGAGTGCAGTTGGATAGATTGGAATGGGGTAGATTGGGAAAGAGTGGAGTGGGGTAAAGTGGAGTGGGTAGATTGGGACAGACTGTGGTAAAGTGGGGTAGAGTGAGGAAGAGTGGGGTAGTGCGGGGTACATTGGGGTCGAGTGGGGTGGATTGGGTAGACTGGAGTGGGTACATTGGCGTGGGTTGATTAGGGTAGAGTGGGATATAATAGTTGAGTGGGGTAGAGTGAGGTAGATTAGACTGGGTAGATTGGGGTAGATTAGGGTACAGTTGAGTGGGGTAGAGAGGGGTAGACTGGAGTAGAGTGGGGTGGATTGGGTTTAAGTGGGGTGGGTTAGATTTGGAAGACTGGCGTGGGTGGATTGGTGTGGGTTGATTAGGGTAGAGTGGAGTGGGGTAGAGCGGGTATAGTGGAGTGGGATGGTATATTGGAGTGGGGTAGAGAGGTAGATTAGACAGTAGATTGGGGTAGATCAGGATACACTGGATTAGGGTAGAGGGGGTAGATTGGAGTAGTGTGGTAAATTAGAGTAGGGTTGATTCAGGTGGAGGGGGTAGATTGGAGTGGGGTTGATTGAAGTGGGGTAGATTGGAGTGGGGTAGATTGGAGTAGAATGGAGTGAGGTAGATTGGGGTAAAGTGGAGTGGGGTAGATTGGGGTAAAATGGAGAGAGGTGGAGTGGGGCAGATTGGGATAGAGTGGAGTAGATTGGAGTGGGGGAGTTTGGGGTAGAGTGAAGTGGGTTAAAAAGCAGTAGATTGGGATAATTTGGGGTGCTATAGATTGGGATGGAGTGCAGTAGATTGTGATGGAGTGGAGTGAGGTACAGTGGGGTAGATTGGGGTAGGGTTGATTGGGTTGGGGTAGATTTCGGTGGAGTGGTGTGGGGTAAAGCCTGGTAGATTGGGGTGGGGTAGATTGGGCTAGAATGGGGTAGATTGTAGTGGGGTAGATTGGGCTAGAATGGGGTAGATTGTAGTGGAGTGGGGTAGATTGTAGTGGAGTTAAATGGGGTAGATCTGAGTGGGGTTGATTGGGATGGAGTGGGGTGGAGAGAGGTAAAGTGGACTCCAGCGACCCTGCTGTTTTTCAGCCAGTGCAACGCAGTCTCCATGACGGGATTTGTAATGGGCAGGGTCAGACTGGCCCGATGGGCTGGTTTGACTGAAAAATGTGGGGACGGTTTTTTGGCAGTTTGTGGGCCTGTTATATGGCCAGGAGGCACGATTTTAACTGGTTACTACCCTGATATTACCACAAGCATTGCCTACAATAAACACAAATGCATGCAGTCTCTCATACCTTGCAAAATACCCATACAGGGTGTCTTTACAAGTTTAAAACTGGCCTAAATTGCAAACGTGAGCCACTTTTTAGCGACCTGGATCAGTAATCAGGGCCACTGTTATTTTTGTGGCCGGGCCAATTTTTGGTCCCAGTTTGACCCTGATAATGAGAACAGTGAAAGTGCACGGGTAGCGTGTCTACTGCTGCTGACTGAAAACCGCACCGCCTGAAGCCCACCCACAATAGTGCATTAATGGCTCAACAATTGCAAAAATGGAGGGCTTTGGCTGGAAAAAAACAAGTGGTGTCGCCTCAACAGCCTGCGATTCTAAGCAAATCACATAATCTACCGCCATAAAAAAAATGAATGTGAACTTGTATAATATAACTGTTGCTCATGCAAAGCGCCCAATGTTTTCCGGTCAGGTAGCGCTATATAAAAATAAAAAATAAAAAATACAAAAGTTCCTCAATTTACAGTGGGAGCAGTGGACGGATACGAAATAAGTTAAATCAATCTGCACTTCGTCCATGATCCATACAAACACAAGGAAGTCACTTTACTTCTGAAAAGTTGCATCAATACCTGGTGGACCTGGTCCAGGTCTCTCCCCAGGAGTTGGGGAAGAAGGCTGAGCATTGGGTCAAAACTAGAGTGTCCAAAACAAGTCCTGGAGGGGAAGACTGAAAGAAAGGGGTTGATAGGCCCCCCAAGAGAAAAAGGTGGACCACTCTAGAGACAAAGATAAGGAGTCCTATCTATGCCCCTAAAAACCTGTCCAGCAGGGTGGGCCCCAAGACACCTCACAAAACTAAACTGTGTACTGAGACCCCATAAAGGCTTGGTGCTTTGACTGTACACAGACAGGGCACCGTACCACGGACCCTTTCTGTCCTACTAACAAACCCACTAGTGCACCTCAGGGGTTGCCCATGTAGCCTTTGAGAATGATTCATCAGATGAGGAAGTCCTTGTATCTTTCAACTGGAAAGTGGGACCAAAAGGTGAGTTGGAGATTCTAGAGGGGAGTAGACACTTCCACCACCTACTGGTTAATGGAATACCAGCCACTTCCCTGAGAGACACCTGTGCCAGTCACACTGTGGTGCAATTCAGGCTGGTACTTTCAAGCCAGTATATCCCAGGCGAGACTAGAAGAGTAAGGGCTATCCCAGTGGAGGTCACTGTTAGGCCTGTGGCTGTAGTACCCCTAGAAATAGCTGGGTCCCTTAGTTGGAGAAGGGTGCTAGTCAGTACAAACCTCCCCCTTGATTGTCTCCTTGGAAGTGACATCCCAGCAGATGGTCTGAGCCTAAAAGAGGTGCTGGTCCAGTGCCAGTCCTCACCCAAGGAATCTGGAGGTGCTGAACCTGCAGTTAGTGTAAGTAGGCCCTAAAAGAAAAGATAAAGGAGAAAGTGTTGAAAAGGTGGGCAACTTTTAGCCAAAGTTCCAGTAAGCCAATGAGATCCTGCCCCAGCTGGGGAGGACTCCCAAGTGGCACTGGTGAAGTCCTATCTGACCCACAATAAATCATGACGAGTCAGGCAACTGTTAAGCATGAGATGGTGGCTCCTCAGCTAACAGAAGAGAGAGTGGAAGGAGGGTGTTTCCTACAGGATGTAGTGACTCCCTACTCTCAAACATCAGACAGGCAACCTGAACCCAAAGAAGCCTGAGAGTTAAGTTAACACATTCACCTGTCAGTCAAGAGCTAAAGGTGTGGGTCTGGGTACTGACAGCTGTCCGTGGCCTCTACTGGGTGCTTGCCTTTATTGCTGCACTGTCCTTGGCATGGTGGTCTAACCCCATGCTAAATAGCAAGGTAGGCCCCCTGACCCTGTTGGTCACAGTGGGGTTACTCGAGTTGTGGGTAACCTCTTTGGGATAGCTGGTGGTTGCCCTGGCTAAGTTAGGGTTAGCAGCGGTGGACACCTCTGATCCCAAAACCAAGAGACTGGATGAGGACACTAAAGTAGACAAAGGACATTTTAAGTTGGATCCTAACAGTGGTAAGATAGGTCAGCTCCCCAAAGAAAGTGACCTGGACAGGAAGATGTAAGGCAGAGTAGGTTCTGCAACAATCCAGCCGGTTTCCTTACTCTTCCTCATTTGACAGGCTAGGATGACTCTCCCAGGTTGTGGCTGAGTCTCCTGGCCTGTTGGCTGGTATGTGTATATGTGTGTGGGGAGGAGGGTGTCGGAAACTGTGTTTTTGAAGCAGTAGTCCCCCACTTTTTGGCTGGTATTTGATGCAACGTTGACTCAAGCGCACAGGGTTCCTGCTAAACAGGTCCCCAGTACCAGTGTGTTTAGCCAAAACAAGACAACTGGTCATTTGCCCGCCAAGTGACCAGACCTTTAGCACTTCTGTAAGTCCCTAGTAAGTGGTACCTCCGGTACCAAGGGCGTAGGTGCTAAAGAGGGTTCCTAAGAGCTGCAGCATATCTTGTGCTCTCTAAGGGACCCTGCACCAAACTCAACCCTACAGCAGACCTTACAGCCCTAAGGCAGGGTGCATTATATTACGTGTGTGGACATATCTGCATGAACAGATATGTCCATGTGCTGGTCAGTTTAATTACTGCCAGTACAAGTGACCAAGGAAGCCATTTTAAGTACATGTGCTGGACACTGGCCAAAAACGAGTTCCTCAGCTACATGGTGACTTCACTGAAACTAGAGATGTTTGGTATCAAACATCTCGTATTAATAAACCCACACTGATTCCCATGATGGCTTTATTAATTCATGCACCTTAGAGGTACCCCCTGAAAACCTATCAACTACTAGTGTGTTGACTGACTGACTGATCCTAGCCAGCCTGCCACCACAGATGAGTTTCTAACCCTAACCCACAGGAGTGAGGCCCTTTGCTCTGAGAAGGTCAGGAACAAAGCCTGCTTGAGCAGAGGGTATTTAACCCCTTCCCACAGGACGACCTGTGAATTAGAATTCCAGGGCAGGGAGCTTCAAAGAGCCCACTGCCTTTGGTATGCGAATCTGACTTCCCTCACAGGAGAGGATGCCAACCACCCCCTGTCCCTGGCCCATTTGGCACCTAGACAGGCAGGAAAATTAGTAGTCAGAAAAGTGTGTTCACCTTCAGGCTAGTTCCACCCCTAAGGTGGGCTACTTGAAGTGAATACGAAAATCAGAAGTCTGCATCTTTTGATGGCAAACTTAGGAACTCTGGGACAGGGTTATGCCCACTTTCCACATAAAGTGGCCATATAGGGGGCGCAATGACCCCATTGGGTACTGCCCTACACTCCCCTAACGCCCCTAAATCTAGTATTTAGGGGAGACCCTGGCACCAGGAAATCAGATCTTGATGACCTAAAAGAAGAAGGACTGAAGAGATGCAGAAAGCAAAAACTGTGGATGGAGCAACTGACTTGGTGCCAACCCCGCTGGCCTGTTTGCTGTTCCCTACGATTGCACCCAAGTCAACTCACCGTGTAAGCTGCTGTGCCTCCAAAACCCTGGGAGGACCACCAGCACTTCTGCTAAGACTCAGGAACACCAGTGGAGCAGCGGAGCTACTTCCCTGCAACCTGCAGGTACCAAAGAAAGAACTGTGAGGTGCCAGTGGACCCCTAAGCCTGATACCGGCCAGCACCATGGCGCCCGTTGCCCGAAGCACCAGTGGAAGTGGGCCAACACTGCCAGAGTAATCCCCCAGCCCTCCAGAGAAGAAACCTTCCTTGGGTTTTCTAGGAGGGGACTCCTCAATGCTGCCTGCAGCCTCTGTATGCAGCCCCCGATGACCACGAGTGACTCACTGTGAAAAACCAGATGCCTCAAGACACCTATGCACCGTTGCGCCCCTGGATGGAGTGGAAGTGGACCAAAGGTGTGCCCACATCACTGAGCATCGTGAGTCGTGATCACCCTTGTTGGTTCAGCCTGGCTGGTTTCCCAGTCCAAGCCTGCAGCCTCTTTTCGACCGGACTGATCCCCGTTGACTAATATTGGGCACCCGATGTTGAAAAACACCTCTGTACCCCGCCGTCCCTGTGCTGCCCGAGGTGACATGTTAGTGCTGCCTTGGACCTTGCCCCATACTTACCTTAAGTCCAGGAGATTGGTCCCGTATGTCGCTGTGAAGTGCCCGAATGCAGTACATGTTTTTCCCCCCATAGGATCACATTGGTCACCCGACGCTGAAAAGCTCCTCTGCACCCGGCCGCCCTGGTACGCCCTGAGGTGACCTGTTGGTGCTGCCTTGGACCTAGCACCATACTTACCTTAAGTCCAGGAGATTGGTCCCATAAGGTGCTGAGAAGTACCTGTATGCAGTGTATGTATTTCCTCCATAGGATAACGTTACTGCGTCAGAAATTGCACTGTGTTGATTTTTCAAACCTGTAAAAATTCATAACTCGATACGTACTTACCTGATTTTTATGATTTTGGTACCAAAGTTATATAAAGATATGTGTTATTTTGATATTTTGGTGTGGATCTCCTTACTGAGTAGCGTGCATCATTGTTAGAAATGGGATCTCTGGTTGGCTGAGGCTTGCGCCAAAGCCAGGCAGAGACCACCACTCTAGTCAGGGCAAGGGAGTTACACACCCAAGATAACCCCTGCTCACCTCCTTGGGTAGCTTGGCAGGAGCAGTCAGGCCTATCCCGGAGGCAATGTGTAAAGCGTTTGCGCAACACACACACAGCAACAACATACTAGGCACACCACAAAAAGGAACTCCACACAAGGTTATATATAAAAATAGCCTTTGTATTATCATAAAACACATTAGAATAGTACTCACATAATATACATGGTGCCACCTGGCACTGGGCAATATTTACAGGGGATTATGTACACATGACAGGGCCACGTGGGCCACTGTCAGAACCATCACTTAGTAAAGATAATAAATGTAGAACATATCATAAACGTACAACCAGTAATCACTGGTGACCACTGTACTCAGCATCAGCCTGTAACATAAACCACATTATGCACAGTATCACAGTAGGCGCAAAATACCTTATACGCCAACCTCACCAGCATAAACACATTATGCACACATCTCATGAGTCTAAACGCATTAGACCCTAACCTCCTAAGTATAAATCACAGTAGAGAATAACTCACAACCTAAACGCATTAGGGAATAATAACCTCACAAGCATAAACATATTATGCAAAACCTCATAATCATGAAAGTACATTAGAGGTATGAAACAGGGTGCGTAAATCATAGTAAATGCATCACATTTCCTAGCACCACATATTAGGACACAAATCACATTAGCACATAACCTTACAGTAGAAACCATAGCAGAGGCATAAATCACATTAGGGCCTGGCGCCCTACAAACCTAACAGTCCCCTGGCCATCTCAAAAGGGGCTCAAAATGCCCTATGTCCAAAAGTCAGGGCGCGCTGCCTAGCAGCTGAATCCAAGTGTGCCATTGCGCAAACCTAAACGTAGCAGCTGGCACTAAGTGCTGCGCAGCTGTGAAAGTACTGGGGCAGAGGAGTGCATCTCACTCCTATCTCATAAGGCATGCCCCCAAAGAAAGAATGGCCTAAACGGCGCAGCTGGCACTAATTGCTGCGCAGCTGTGGAAACCAAATGGCGGCCTAAACGATGCAGCTGCCCACTACTTGCTGGGCAGCTGTGAATATTAAAATAAGGCCTGGACACTCCTGGTGCCCTTAGACAAATGTGCGAAAGTGTTGCAGCTGCCCGCGCTGGTGCGGCGCAGCTGGTAATACAGTAAAGGGGCCCTGGCACATCTGTGCCCTGCAAAACAAATATGCCCAAACTGGCAGGAACACGAGCACCGACAATGTGCTCCGCTCTGGGGACCAACCTGCCCCACAGACGTTGCAGCTGCCATCTAGCAAACCGGGGCAGCTGTGAAAGGAAATGTGGCCACCCAAAGGGGAGAAAGCGTGGGCCCTTCTGGGCCCTTTTTAAAATAACTAGGCCATCGTTGGAGCCACCTAGGCTCTAAAAACAATTATGCCACGTTGTTGGAGCCATACTGGGCTCTAAAACAATTATCCATGTTGGAGCGGCCCGCTACGGCGGGTCCGCTCTGGGAGACAGACAGGGTGCCCTCACTGGCACCACACGGGGCTTTTTAAAATACTTAGCCCCATCGTTGGAGCGGCCCGCTGCCAGACGGGGCCGCTCAGGCACTGGCACATCTCGCTCCCGCCATCCCCACTCACCGGGCTCTTCATTCTGTGCTGCACCGGTCTCGTCTTGGCTTTGCTGGGACCGGCTGCACTTCTCTCCTTCACCCGGGCCCCCTCCTGGGACCCGGGTCTCTGCACGGCTTCGCCTGGGCCCCCTCCTGGGGCTTCGGACTTCTCTGTGGAGCCTGCGAGGCTCCGGGCGGCTTCTTCGGCGAGCGGGATTTCCTCTCCCGGTCCCGCCGGACGTCTGTGAAGCCCCGCCCCTGTCCCAGCCAGGAATGCCTGACTTCCGGTTTTCGCGGCGAATCGGGCCGCGGCGGGGATTTCTCTCCTTTGGCACAATGAGGGGTAGGCTCCCTCAAAATTCAAAATACAAAGCGGGGTGGGCACCCGCAATTCAAATAGACAGCATGGGAGCGGGGTGGGCACCCGCTCTCCGGCATCACGATCAATCAGCAGGGTGGGCTCCCGCTCGGCAGCCATCACGGGGATCCCTCCGGTGGGGATTCCCTCTACAGGGCCGGGCAGCGCCCGCGCAGCCCACGCTCCTCTTCCGAGGGGAGAGAAAAATAAAACGCTCCCAGGATAAGTAAAACGCTCTCAAGGCGCCAGTACAGCAAAAAGATCCTGTAGGAAAAGGAGTGAATCCAGCAGAAAGTTCCTGTAGAGAGTTAAGGGCAATGCAGGGCCCAGGGAGGCAAGCCCTCCTGGCAGCCCCCCTGGGCCCCAGCAGCAGCACACCCGGTCAGGAACAAATACAGCACACTGCACAGAACTGAACCTTTTCATGGGGTCACAGCCCCTTCTTTTATACACAAAATCCCCTTTGTGTCACAGCACAGGGCTTGGAGATACCAGTCAGAACTGGTACCAGGGGGATTTGGAGCACTTTGTTTTGGCAAGCTCCTCTCCCCTTTGACAAGACAGGCCAGGGACATCAGACGCACCACAGGAGGTGGAGCCAGCATTGTGGAGGGAAGGCACAGCCCTATTCAGGTCCCAGGTGCAACTCCTCCCACCCATCTACCTGGAGATCTCTCCATTCAGCCCTGCGCTGACTCACCCTGCCCCTCCTGGAGCCACACACACCTCCCAGCCCCTGTCACTCACAAGCCAGACATGCAATTCACATCAGGCAGGCAGACACAGAGCACACAGAAATGCCAACTTCTAGAAGTGGCATTTCTCTACCAGTCATCATAAATCTGCGCACACCATTGCGCAGCATTTATTCTCACGAATTCAGACATACTAGACTTGACCATGCTGCACCTCTCATAACAGGAATTACCACTGACACACTCATCCTCAATGCATTCCTATGGGAGGGCAGGCCAGTCTCGCCACACACGCACACAGCGCGCACGCACTTTACACTGGACCACAGTGCTAAAGTGCCCAGAGGCCTAAAATCACCAACACTACACAGGGAAAAGGCTAAGAGACAGGCAAAAGTTCAGGGGTGAACCTGCCAAAAGGGCCAAGTCCAACACAACCCCCTTCCAGCCAAAACACAGGGCAGACCAATCACCACCGTGATGGGCTTCCCTGCTTGAGGCGATAGAACACGGACGCGGGCCCGCACTGCAGGGACACCCTCCGGTCCTACGCCACTTGGAACCCATGGAATCCATCTAAGAGGAAAAAAACTCAGGACCAACTAGGCTACCCCACCGGTACTCCTTAGTTGTCCACGGCCAGGACTAGGCCCTAGGCCACCCAGATGCCACTGGTCCTTGCCAATCCACAGAGTGGGGGCAGTAACCCCTGGCATACAATAGCCATTCTCCACTCTCCTTCTCAGTGTAGTTCCAACTACCACTGATCCTTCAACCTAGGGTCCGCACCCTCAGGCTGACCAGAGGTCACGGGTGAAGCATCTCCTCACCCTACCTCTACTTCTGGGGTTCTGCACTCCCCAGGAGAAGCACCCACCAGAACACAACTCTCCCACCAGTTCAGGGCCTCACTCCATCAATTGGTCTACCACCTGTGACACAAATTCATCAGCTGCACCGGGGTCAGAGGCGAGGACTCCCTCCCTCTGCACCCCCTTCCAGAGTCCGATACACTCCCCACTGGAGTGGTACCCCCTAGAAGGCAAACCGGCCAGGACACTGACTACAGCCGCCCTGCTGTCCAGGACAGGCAAACACCTGAACCTGGCTCCCCAACCCAGGGACGCTACCCTTTGGTCAGATGCCTGGCGAACCAGGACTTCCTGAGGGTGACACATACCTAGCGTGCCATGTGACAGTCTGCCTGGCGCAGAGCTCACGACCTCCTGTCCCTCTGACAGTGCGTGAAGATGCCCCAGCAATCTGACGCAGAGCTCACGACCTACTGTCCCTCTGACAGTGCGTGAAGATGCCCCAGCAACCTGGCGCAGAGCTTGTAGTGCAACCAGTTGTCGCTGTGGTACTGCGCAAACGCAAGTCCTATCCTCACCGCTGACAACCAATGTTAGAAATGGGATCTCTGGTTGGCTGAGGCTTGCGCCAAAGCCAGGCAGAGACCACCACTCTGGTCAGGGCAAGGGAGTTACACACCCAAGATAACCCCTGCTCACCCCCTTGGAAGCTTGGCACGAGCAGTCAGGCCTATCCCGGAGGCAATGTGTAAAGCGTTTGCGCAACACACACACAGCAACACACTAGGCACACCACAAAAAGGAACTCCACACAAGGTTAAATATAAAAATTGCGTTTGTATTATCATAAAACACATTAGAATAGTACTCACATAATATACATGGTGCCACCTGGCACTGGGCAATATTTATAGGGGATTATGTACACATGACAGGGCCACTGTCAGAACCATCACTTAGTAAAGATAATAAATGTAGAACATATCATAAACGTACAACCAGTAATCACTGGTGACCACTGTACTCAGCATCAGCCTGCAACATAAACCACATTATGCACAGTATCACAGTAGGCGCAAAATACCTTATACGCCAACCTCACCACATTATGCACACATCTCATGAGTCTAAACGCATTAGACCCTAACCTCCTAAGTATAAATCACAGTAGAGAATAATTCACAACCTAAACGCATTAGGGAATAATAACCTCACAAGCATAAACATATTATGCAAAACCTCATAATCATGAAAGTACATTAGAGGTATGAACAGGGTGCGCAAATCATAGTAAATGCATCACATTTCCTAGCACCACATATTAGGACAGAAATCACATTAGCACATAACCTCACAGTAGAAACCATAGCAGAGGCATAAATCACATTAGGGCCTGGCGCCCTACAAACCTAACAGTCCCCCTGGCCAACTGGCCATCTCAAAAGGGGCTCAAAATGCCCTATGTCCAAAAGTCAGGGCGCGCTGCCTAGCAGCTGAATCCAAGTGTGCCATTGCGCAAACCTAAACGTAGCAGCTGGCACTAAGTGCTGCGCAGCTGTGAAAGTACTGGGGCAGAGGAGTGCATCTCACTCCTATCTCATAAGGCATGCCCCCAAAGAAAGAATGGCCTAAACGGCGCAGCTGGCACTAATTGCTGCGCAGCTGTGGAAACCAAATGGCGGCCTAACGATGCAGCTGCCCACTACTTGCTGGGCAGCTGTGAATATTAAAATAAGGCCTGGACACTCCTGGTGCCCTTAGACAAATGTGCGAAAGTGTTGCAGCTGCCCGCGCTGGTGCGGCGCAGCTGATAATACAGTAAAGGGGCCCTGGCACATCTGTGCCCTGCAAAACAAATATGCCCAAACTGGCAGGAACACGAGCACCGACAATGTGCTCCGCTCTGGGGACCAACCTGCTCCACAGACGTTGCAGCTGCCATCTAGCAAACCGGGGCAGCTGTGAAAGGAAATGTGGCCACCCAAAGGGAGAAAGCGTGGGCCCTTCTGGGCCCTTTTAAAATAACTAGGCCATCGTTGGAGCCACCTAGGCTCTAAAAACAATTATGCCAAGTTGTTGGAGCCATACTGGGCTCTAAAACAATTATCCATGTTGGAGCGGCCCGCTACGGCGGGTCCGCTCTGGGAGACAGACACGGTGCCCTCACTGGCACCACACGGGGCTTTTAAAATACTTAGCCCCATCGTTGGAGCGGCCCGCTGCCAGACGGGGCTGCTCAGGCACTGGCACATCTCGCTCCCGCCATCCCCACTCACCGGGCTCTTCATTCTGTGCTGCACCGGTCTCGTCTTGGCTTTGCTGGGACCGGCTGCACTACTCTCCTTCACCCGGGCCCCCTCCTGGGACCCGGGACTCTGCACGCTTCGCCTGGGCCCCCTCCTGGGGCTTCGGACTTCTCTGTGGAGCCTGCGAGGCTCCGGGCGGCTTCTTCGGCGAGCGGGATTTCCTCTCCCGGCCCCGCCGGACGTCTGTGAAGCCCCGCCCCTGTCCCAGCCAGGAATGCCTGACTTCCGGTTTTTGCGGCGAATCGGGCCGCGGCGGGGATTTCTCTCCTTTGGCACAATGAGGGGTAGGCTCCCTCAAAATTCAAAATACAAAGCGGGGTGGGCACCCGCAATTCAAATAGACAGCATGGGAGCGGGGTGGGCACCCGCTCTCCGGCATCACGATCAATCAGCAGGGTGGGCTCCCGCTCGGCAGCCATCACGGGGGATCCCTCCGGTGGGGGGTTCCCTCTACAGGGCCGGGCAGCGCCGCGCAGCCCACGCTCCTCTTCCGAGGGGGAGAGAAAAATAAAACGCTCCCAGGATAAGTAAACGCTCTCAAGGCGCCAGTACAGCAAAAAGATCCTGTAGGAAAAGGAGTGAATCCAGCAGAAAGTTCCTGTAGAGAGTTAAGGGCAATGCAGGGCCCAGGGAGGCAAGCCCTCCTGGCAGCCCCCTGGGCCCCAGCAGCAGCACACCCGGTCAGGAACAAATACAGCACACTGCACAGAACTGAACCTTTTCATGGGGTCACAGCCCCTTCTTTTATACACAAAATCCCCTTTGTGTCACAGCACAGGGCTTGAAGATACCAGTCAGAACTGGTACCAGGGGGATTTGGAGCACTTTGTTTTGGCAAGCTCCTCTCCCCTTTGACAAGACAGGCCAGGGACATCAGACGCACCACAGGAGGTGGAGCCAGCATTGTGGAGGGAAGGCACAGCCCTATTCAGGTCCCAGGTGCAACTCCTCCCACCCATCTACCTGGAGATCTCTCCATTCAGCCCTGCGCTGACTCACCCTGCCCCTCCTGGAGCCACACACACCTCCCAGCCCCTGTCACTCACAAGCCAGACATGCAATTCACATCAGGCAGGCAGACACAGAGCACACAGAAATGCCAACTTCTAGAAGTGGCATTTCTCTACCAGTCACCATAAATCTGCGCACACCATTGCGCAGCATTTATTCTCACGAATTCAGACATACTAGACTTGACCATGCTGCACCTCTCATAACAGGAATTACCACTGACACACTCATCCTCAATGCATTCCTATGGGAGGGCAGGCCAGTCTCGCCACACACGCACACAGCGCGCACGCACTTCTACACTGGACCACAGTGCTAAAGTGCCCAGAGGCCTAAAATCATCAACACTACACAGGGAAAAGGCTAAGAGACAGGCAAAAAGTTCAGGGGTGAACCTGCCAAAAAGGGCCAAGTCCAACACAACCCCCTTCCAGCCAAAACACAGGGCAGACCAATCACCACCGTGATGGGCTTCCCTGCTTGGGGCAATAGAACACGGACGCGGGCCCGCACTGCAGGGACACCCTCCGGTCCTACGCCACTTGGAACCCATGGAATCCATCTAAGAGGAAAAAAACTCAGGACCAACTAGGCTACCCCACCGGTACTCCTTAGTTGTCCATGGCCAGGACTAGGCCCTAGGCCACCCAGATGCCACTGGTCCTTGCCAATCCACAGAGTGGGGGCAGTAACCCCTGGCATACAATAGCCATTCTCCACTCTCCTTCTCAGTGTAGTTCCAACTACCACTGATCCTTCAACCTAGGGTCCGCACCCTCAGGCTGACCAGAGGTCACGGGTGAAGCATCTCCTCACCCTACCTCTACTTCTGGGGTTCTGCACTCCCCCAGGAGAAGCACCCACCAGAACACAACTCTCCCACCAGTTCAGGGCCTCACTCCATCAATTGGTCTACCACCTGTGACACAAATTCATCAGCTGCACCGGGGTCAGAGGCGAGGACTCCCTCCCTCTGCACCCCCTTCCAGAGTCCGATACACTCCCCACTGGAGTGGTACCCCCTAGAAGGCAAACCGGCCAGGACACTGACTACAGCCGCCCTGCTGTCCAGGACAGGCAAACACCTGAACCTGGCTCCCCAACCCAGGGACGCTACCCTTTGGTCAGATGCCTGGCGAACCAGGACTTCCTGAGGGTGACACATACCTAGCGTGCCATGTGACAGTCTGCCTGGCGCAGAGCTCACGACCTCCTGTCCCTCTGACAGTGCGTGAAGATGCCCCAGCAATCTGACGCAGAGCTCACGACCTACTGTCCCTCTGACAGTGCGTGAAGATGCCCCAGCAACCTGGCGCAGAGCTTGTAGTGCAACCAGTTGTCGCTGTGGTACTGCGCAAACGCAAGTCCTATCCTCACCGCTGACAACCAATGTTAGAAATGGGATCTCTGGTTGGCTGAGGCTTGCGCCAAAGCCAGGCAGAGACCACCACTCTGGTCAGGGCAAGGAGTTACACACCCAAGATAACCCCTGCTCACCCCCTTGGAAGCTTGGCACGAGCAGTCAGGCCTATCCCGGAGGCAATGTGTAAAGCGTTTGCGCAACACACACACAGCAACAACATACTAGGCACACTACAAAAAGGAACTCCACACAAGGTTAAATATAAAAATTGCGTTTGTATTATCATAAAACACATTAGAATAGTACTCACATAATATACATGGTGCCACCTGGCACTGGGCAATATTTACAGGGGATTATGTACACATGACAGGGCCACGTGGGCCACTGTCAGAACCATCACTTAGTAAAGATAATAAATGTAGAACATATCATAAACGTACAACCAGTAATCACTGGTGACCACTGTACTCAGCATCAGCCTGTAACATAAACCACATTATGCACAGTATCACAGTAGGCGCAAAATACCTTATACGCCAACCTCACCAGCATAAACACATTATGCACACATCTCATGAGTCTAAACGCATTAGACCCTAACCTCCTAAGTATAAATCACAGTAGAGAATAACTCACAACCTAAGCGCATTAGGGAATAATAACCTCACAAGCATAAACACATTATGCAAAACTTCATAATCATGAAAGTACATTAGAGGTATGAACAGGGTGCGTAAATCATAGTAAATGCATCACATTTCCTAGCACCACATATTAGGACACAAATCACATTAGCACATAACCTTACAGTAGAAACCATAGCAGAGGCATAAATCACATTAGGGCCTGGCGCCCTACAAACCTAACAGTCCCCCTGGCCATCTCAAAAGGGGCTCAAAATGCCCTATGTCCAAAAGTCAGGGCGCGCTGCCTAGCAGCTGAATCCAAGTGTGCCATTGCGCAAACCTAAACGTAGCAGCTGGCACTAAGTGCTGCGCAGCTGTGAAAGTACTGGGGCAGAGGAGTGCATCTCACTCCTATCTCATAAGGCATGCCCCCAAAGAAAGAATGGCCTAAACGGCGCAGCTGGCACTAATTGCTGCGCAGCTGTGGAAACCAAATGGCGGCCTAAACGATGCAGCTGCCCACTACTTGCTGGGCAGCTGTGAATATTAAAATAAGGCCTGGACACTCCTGGTGCCCTTAGACAAATGTGCGAAAGTGTTGCAGCTGCCCGCGCTGGTGCGGCGCAGCTGGTAATACAGTAAAGGGGCCCTGGCACATCTGTGCCCTGCAAAACAAATATGCCCAAACTGGCAGGAACACGAGCACCGACAATGTGCTCCGCTCTGGGGACCAACCTGCCCCACAGACGTTGCAGCTGCCCTCTAGCAAACCGGGGCAGCTGTGAAAGGAAATGTGGCCACCCAAAGGGGAGAAAGCGTGGGCCCTTCTGGGCCCTTTTTAAAATAACTAGGCCATCGTTGGAGCCACCTAGGCTCTAAAAACAATTATGCCACGTTGTTGGAGCCATACTGGGCTCTAAAACAATTATCCATGTTGGAGCGGCCCGCTACGGCGGGTCCGCTCTGGGAGACAGACACGGTGCCCTCACTGGCACCACACGGGGCTTTTAAAATACTTAGCCCCATCGTTGGAGCGGCCCGCTGCCAGAAAGGGCCGCTCAGGCACTGGCACATCTCGCTCCCGCCATCCCCACTCACCGGGCTCTTCATTCTGTGCTGCACCGGTCTCGTCTTGGCTTTGCTGGGACCGGCTGCACTTCTCTCCTTCACCCGGGCCCCCTCCTGGGACCCGGGACTCTGCACGGCTTCGCCTGGGCCCCCTCCTGGGGCTTCGGACTTCTCTGTGGAGCCTGCGAGGCTCCGGGCGGCTTCTTCGGCGAGCGGGATTTCCTCTCCCGGCCCCGCCGGACGTCTGTGAAGCCCCGCCCCTGTCCCAGCCAGGAATGCCTGACTTCCGGTTTTTGCGGCGAATCGGGCCGCGGCGGGGATTTCTCTCCTTTGGCACAATGAGGGGTAGGCTCCCTCAAAATTCAAAATACAAAGCGGGGTGGGCACCCGCAATTCAAATAGACAGCATGGGAGCGGGGTGGGCACCCGCTCTCCGGCATCACGATCAATCAGCAGGGTGGGCTCCCGCTCGGCAGCCATCACGGGGGATCCCTCCGGTGGGGGATTCCCTCTACAGGGCCGGGCAGCGCCGCGCAGCCCACGCTCCTCTTCCGAGGGGGAGAGAAAAATAAAACGCTCCCAGGATAAGTAAAACGCTCTCAAGGCGCCAGTACAGCAAAAAGATCCTGTAGGAAAAGGAGTGAATCCAGCAGAAAGTTCCTGTAGAGAGTTAAGGGCAATGCAGGGCCCAGGGAGGCAAGCCCTCCTGGCAGCCCCCCCTGGGCCCCAGCAGCAGCACACCCGGTCAGGAACAAATACAGCACACTGCACAGAACTGAACCTTTTCATGGGGTCACAGCCCTTCTTTTATACACAAAATCCCCTTTGTGTCACAGCACAGGGCTTGAAGATACCAGTCAGAACTGGTACCAGGGGGATTTGGAGCACTTTGTTTTGGCAAGCTCCTCTCCCCTTTGTCAAGACAGGCCAGGGACATCAGACGCACCACAGGAGGTGGAGCCAGCATTGTGGAGGGAAGGCACAGCCCTATTCAGGTCCCAGGTGCAACTCCTCCCACCCATCTACCTGGAGATCTCTCCATTCAGCCCTGCGCTGACTCACCCTGCCCCTCCTGGAGCCACACACACCTCCCAGCCCCTGTCACTCACAAGCCAGACATGCAATTCACATCAGGCAGGCAGACACAGAGCACACAGAAATGCCAACTTCTAGAAGTGGCATTTCTCTACCAGTCACCATAAATCTGCGCACACCATTGCGCAGCATTTATTCTCACGAATTCAGACATACTAGACTTGACCATGCTGCACCTCTCATAACAGGAATTACCACTGACACACTCATCCTCAATGCATTCCTATGGGAGGGCAGGCCAGTCTCGCCACACACGCACACAACGCGCACGCACTTTACACTGGACCACAGTGCTAAAGTGCCCAGAGGCCTAAAATCACCAACACTACACAGGGAAAAGGCTAAGAGACAGGCAAAAAGTTCAGGGGTGAACCTGCCAAAAAGGGCCAAGTCCAACACAACCCCCTTCCAGCCAAAACACAGGGCAGACCAATCACAACCGTGATGGGCTTCCCTGCTTGGAGGCGATAGAACACGGACGCGGGCCCGCACTGCAGGGACACCCTCCGGTCCTACGCCACTTGGAACCCATGGAATCCATCTAAGAGGAAAAAAACTCAGGACCAACTAGGCTACCCCACCGGTACTCCTTAGTTGTCCACGGCCAGGACTAGGCCCTAGGCCACCCAGATGCCACTGGTCCTTGCCAATCCACAGAGTGGGGGCAGTAACCCCTGGCATACAATAGCCATTCTCCACTCTCCTTCTCAGTGTAGTTCCAACTACCACTGATCCTTCAACCTAGGGTCCGCACCCTCAGGCTGACCAGAGGTCACGGGTGAAGCATCTCCTCACCCTACCTCTACTTCTGGGGTTCTGCACTCCCCAGGAGAAGCACCCACCAGAACACAACTCTCCCACCAGTTCAGGGCCTCACTCCATCAATTGGTCTACCACCTGTGACACAAATTCATCAGCTGCACCGGGGTCAGAGGCGAGGACTCCCTCCCTCTGCACCCCCTTCCAGAGTCCGATACACTCCCCACTGGAGTGGTACCCCCCTAGAAGGCAAACCGGCCAGGACACGGACTACAGCCGCCCTGCTGTCCAGGACAGGCAAACACCTGAACCTGGCTCCCCAACCCAGGGACACTACCCTTTGGTCAGATGCCTGGCGAACCAGGACTTCCTGAGGGTGACACATACCTAGCGTGCCATGTGACAGTCTGCCTGGCGCAGAGCTCACGACCTCCTGTCCCTCTGACAGTGCGTGAAGATGCCCCAGCAATCTGACGCAGAGCTCACGACCTACTGTCCCTCTGACAGTGCGTGAAGATGCCCCAGCAACCTGGCGCAGAGCTTGTAGTGCAACCAGTTGTCGCTGTGGTACTGCGCAAACGCAAGTCCTATCCTCACCGCTGACAACCAATGTTAGAAATGGGATCTCTGGTTGGCTGAGGCTTGCGCCAAAGCCAGGCAGAGACCACCACTCTGGTCAGGGCAAGGGAGTTACACACCCAAGATAACCCCTGCTCACCCCCTTGGAAGCTTGGCACGAGCAGTCAGGCCTATCCCGGAGGCAATGTGTAAAGCGTTTGCGCAACACACACACAGCAACAACATACTAGGCACACTACAAAAAGGAACTCCACACAAGGTTAAATATAAAAATTGCGTTTGTATTATCATAAAACACATTAGAATAGTACTCACATAATATACATGGTGCCACCTGGCACTGGGCAATATTTACAGGGGATTATGTACACATGACAGGGCCACGTGGGCCACTGTCAGAACCATCACTTAGTAAAGATAATAAATGTAGAACAGATCATCAACGTACAACCAGTAATCACTGGTGACCACTGTACTCAGCATCAGCCTGTAACATAAACCACATTATGCACAGTATCACAGTAGGCGCAAAATACCTTATACGCCAACCTCACCACATTATGCACACATCTCATGAGTCTAAACGCATTAGACCCTAACCTCCTAAGTATAAATCACAGTAGAGAATAACTCACAACCTAAGCGCATTAGGGAATAATAACCTCACAAGCATAAACACATTATGCAAAACTTCATAATCATGAAAGTACATTAGAGGTATGAACAGGGTGCGTAAATCATAGTAAATGCATCACATTTCCTAGCACCACATATTAGGACACAAATCACATTAGCACATAACCTTACAGTAGAAACCATAGCAGAGGCATAAATCACATTAGGGCCTGGCGCCCTACAAACCTAACAGTCCCCCTGGCCAACTGGCCATCTCAAAAGGGGCTCAAAATGCCCTATGTCCAAAAGTCAGGGCGCGCTGCCTAGCAGCTGAATCCAAGTGTGCCATTGCGCAAACCTAAACGTAGCAGCTGGCACTAAGTGCTGCGCAGCTGTGAAAGTACTGGGGCAGAGGAGTGCATCTCACTCCTATCTCATAAGGCATGCCCCCAAAGAAAGAATGGCCTAAACGGCGCAGCTGGCACTAATTGCTGCGCAGCTGTGGAAACCAAATGGCGGCCTAAACGATGCAGCTGCCCACTACTTGCTGGGCAGCTGTGAATATTAAAATAAGGCCTGGACACTCCTGGTGCCCTTAGACAAATGTGCGAAAGTGTTGCAGCTGCCCGCGCTGGTGCGGCGCAGCTGATAATACAGTAAAGGGGCCCTGGCACATCTGTGCCCTGCAAAACAAATATGCCCAAACTGGCAGGAACACGAGCACCGACAATGTGCTCCGCTCTGGGGACCAACCTGCCCCACAGACGTTGCAGCTGCCATCTAGCAAACCGGGGCAGCTGTGAAAGGAAATGTGGCCACCCAAAGGGGAGAAAGCGTGGGCCCTTCTGGGCCCTTTTAAAATAACTAGGCCATCGTTGGAGCCACCTAGGCTCTAAAAACAATTATGTCACGTTGTTGGAGCCATACTGGGCTCTAAAACAATTATCCATGTTGGAGCGGCCCGCTACGGCGGGTCCGCTCTGGGAGACAGACACTGTGCCCTCACTGGCACCACACGGGGCTTTTTAAAATACTTAGCCCCATCGTTGGAGCGGCCCGCTGCCAGACGGGGCTGCTCAGGCACTGGCACATCTCGCTCCCGCCATCCCCACTCACCGGGCTCTTCATTCTGTGCTGCACCGGTCTCGTCTTGGCTTTGCTGGGACCGGCTGCACTTCTCTCCTTCACCCGGGCCCCCTCCTGGGACCCGGGACTCTGCACGGCTTCGCCTGGGCCACCTCCTGGGGCTTCGGACTTCTCTGTGGAGCCTGCGAGGCTCCGGGCGGCTTCTTCGGCGAGCGGGATTTCCTCTCCCGGCCCCGCCGGACGTCTGTGAAGCCCCGCCCCTGTCCCAGCCAGGAATGCCTGACTTCCGGTTTTCGCGGCGAATCGGGCCGCGGCGGGGATTTCTCTCCTTTGGCACAATGAGGGGTAGGCTTCCTCAAAATTCAAAATACATAGCGGGGTGGGCACCCACAATTCAAATAGACAGCATGGGAGCGGGGTGGGCACCCGCTCTCCGGCATCACGATCAATCAGCGGGGTGGGCTCCCGCTCGGCAGCCATCACGGGGGGATCCCTCTGGTGGGGGATTCCCTCTACAGGGCCGGGCAGCGCCGCGCTGCGCAGCCCACGCTCCTCTTCCGAGGGGGAGAGAAAAATAAAACGCTCCCAGGATAAGTAAAACGCTCTCAAGGCGCCAGTACAGCAAAAAGATCCTGTAGGAAAAGGAGTGAATCCAGCAAAAAGTTCCTGTAGAGAGTTAAGGGCAATGCAGGGCCCAGGGAGGCAAGCCCTCCTGGCAGCACCCCCTGGGCCCCAGCAGCAGCATGCCCGGTCAGGAACAAATACAGCACACTGCACAGAACTGAACCTTTTCATGGGGTCACAGCCCCTTCTTTTATACACAAAATCCCCTTTGTGTCACAGCACAGGGCTTGGAGATACCAGTCAGAACTGGTACCAGGGGGATTTGGAGCACTTTGTTTTGGCAAGCTCCTCTCCCCTTTGACAAGACAGGCCAGGGACATCAGACGCACCACAGGAGGTGGAGCCAGCATTGTGGAGGGAAGGCACAGCCCTATTCAGGTCCCAGGTGCAACTCCTCCCACCCATCTACATGGAGATCTCTCCATTCAGCCCTGCGCTGACTCACCCTGCCCCTCCTGGAGCCACACACACCTCCCAGCCCCTGTCACTCACAAGCCAGACATGCAATTCACATCAGGCAGGCAGACACAGAGCACACAGAAATGCCAACTTCTAGAAGTGGCATTTCTCTACCAGTCACCATAAATCTGCGCACACCATTGCGCAGCATTTATTCTCATGAATTCAGACATACTAGACCTGACCATGCTGCACCTCTCATAACAGGAATTACCACTGACACACTCATCCTCAATGCATTCCTATGGGAGGGCAGGCCAGTCTCACCACACACGCACACAGCGCGCAAGCACTTTACACTGGACCACAGTGCTAAAGTGCCCAGAGGCCTAAAATCACCAACACTACACAGGGAAAAGGCTAAGAGACAGGCAAAAAGTTCAGGGGTGAACCTGCCACAAAGGGCCAAGTCCAACAATCATTTATTGACTGTGTGTGTAATGCAGAAGTCTAGAAGAATCACCGCCCCTTGGGTGGTGCTTCTTCCAGACATTTTCACGCTCTAGGATCAGAGAGCAATACCCTTCTGCACGCTTAATTTTGTCTGAATTTAAAGGAACAGTTAAACCATTGGATAACGTTTTGGTGTGCATGAACCACCAAATTATTACAGAAGTCTAACATTCCTCTCTGATAAGCCTAAGGCTGCTCGGCCACACTTCTTCCTAGAAGAGTGTAGGAAGGCAGGAACCTTCTGCATGGTTACCCCACTTTTTGCCTGGTGTTATGCTGTTTCTGACTAGTCTGGCTGGGATCCTGCCAACCAGGACCCCAGCCTCTGTGCTTTCTCCCCTATATTGGCTATGGTGAGTACCTCTGTACATTCCTGTTTGGCTACTGGTGCACCCTTGTAAGTCCCTAGTATATGGTACTGAGGTACCTAGGGCAGAGGTGCACCAGGGGTTCCCCATGAGTTGAAGCATGTTTTATGCTGCCCATGAGGGACCCTCCAAATCCCGACTACAGGCCTGCCATTGCAGCCTGTGCGAGTTGGTGCGTGCACCTCTCACGAGAGATACAAGTTTCCTTATATCTCTCCCCATTGCACTTAAAACCTATGTCACCCCTCTAGCAGGCCTTTCAGTCCCAAAGGCAGGATGCGTGTGAGGGTGCCCCTGCATGAGCAGGACACCCCTACAAACCCCAGAGTCCATTCTCCAGGCTTTGTAAGTGTAACAGCCATCACGATATAGAGAGGCCATGCATCATTACCTGATGACCATATCGAAATGGGCTGGAACGAACCTGGGCATGTTTGGTATCAAACATGTTGGAATCATACCCCAACACCGTATCCTGTGTTGGAGGTATGAGTCCATCCATGGTAGGGCCCCACCCAGAGGCCCTCCATGCTCCCGGACCGATCTTACAGAGCCTGACAGCAACCTAGTGCTGCTGCCGACCATAGACACGATTCTGCCCTCCTGCTGCTGGGCCAAGCCTGAGCAGGGGAATGTAGGACAATAGATTTCCTGTCACAGGAAGGTGTGACCACCTCCCAGACAGGATTTAGTGTAGTAGGCCGGGGTGGGGGTGCTGACCAGCGCCACATAGTCTGTTTGAAGGGCACATTTGGTGCCCTCGCATATTCCAGTTCAAACCAGATCAGGGAGCCGTTGGCTCCCCGCTCTGGTGCAAAACTGGACAAAGGACATGGGAGTATTCTCCCCACTGTCCAACCCCTCCTCTGGAATCGTCCCAACCCTCACCTTAGGGTACTTAAGAGCTTACCTGTGGGTGGGTCCCTAGATTAGTCGTGGGATTTAATTCAGATCAACTTCACTTCTACTTCGACCGTCTGGGTACTCTGGAACTCGCTGGACTTTGCTCTGGACTCCGAGACTGCACCTGGGAAAATCCGTGCTGCTCCTGGCCTCTTCATCTGCAAGTCTGCTGCAACGTCCGTGCCCGTGCTCCGTACAGGTTCTGCCAAGGCTGGTGGACATCAAAGACACCTGAAGGAATCTCCCTTGGAGTGAACGAGTCTCTCCCCTGCATCCGCAGGCACCGCAAGGCAGCCAACTGGTCTGCCGAACCTGGGCTCCTCCAGACTCCAACAGGCTCAGCAACACTGGTGTTGTTTCTGCACTCCCTCGAGGCCTGAACTGTCCTCTCACCAAGCTTGAGGCCAGTATCGATTGTCGGCATGGCTTCACCGCACAGTAACCGCAACGGTTGTCCCGACCGACTCGTGCCAGCAGAGAAGGACGCATCAAACAGTTCTGTCAATGAGCCCCAGCTAGAACTGATACGCGCCAACACAGTCGGTTGGATCTGACAGACTTGGTTGTCTTCAATGCCACGGTAGCTCAGGTGGAGCTACTGACTCGGTGCAACAGTGCTCGAAGCATCTCAATGCCTGGAACTCAAGGACCTCCGACTCAAACCCAATTCAGGGTTCCAACAGACTCTGTCCCCTCTGCTTTCAGGTACTCTCCGACACGAACCCGCACTTGGGTTCCAAGAGACTCTGCCTTCCCTTCTCCAGCTGCGACATCTTCCTCAAGTCCTCCAGTGTATTCCACGTGTAGGTATCCTGGTTCTGGGGTATGCACGGGCGGGGTGACTCTTCAACCTGCTGTCTCACTCGGGGTGTCCTCAGGGTCCACTAGGAAGGGTCCTCATTCTAAAGACTGCAACCGCGATGTACCCATTGAACCGTATTGAGTACACAGTCATGTATTTGCTCTGCACACGGCCGTCGTGGGGTCCCTAGTTACTCACCTGGGGTCCCTAGTTACTCACCTGGGGTGGTTCCTTGTGTCCCGGACTCTTCTACGTCCCCTGGATTCAGTCTCGACCTAGGTCGTGCTTCGCCTTCCACTATTTTTGATATATGGTTTGGTCTCCCCCTGGGGACCACTGTGAATTGGAATAATCGTGTAGTGGTATTTTTTAGGTCTTTTGGCGCCTCTCAGGAGAAATCCACATGAGAATTAATCTAAAATTCTCTATTAAAGTGGCGGTGCTGCAGGGTAAGGAGAACCACAAACCTCCCTAATTTGAAGCCTAAGCCCATAAATGTACTAACACTCCCCAGCACACGTCATAGATCTGTGATAAAAACGATGAGTAATGCATAAACAGTAAGCACAATTTCCACAAAGATTACAGATACTCTCTGTTTCTTCTTTTTGTTCTCTTTTATTTTTTATTAATTCAGTAGGTCTTCGCAAAATGACACAGCCGACACGTGTTTCGTCGCGTACATGGGAATTAGTCCCGCGACTTTTTCAAGGCTAAGTCTTCTCAGTACGAACTCTATTTCTATGGTGATAATTCCAACCCACAGAGGGTGTCTGTATTCTGCAGCGTCTGCAACACATTACTGACGGCGTCCGTGAATGAGGACTACACAATTACGTGTTTACACCAGAGCTTTATGAAATTACTGGATCAATAGGAATTTTACTTGGGACGCTGCAGAATACAGACCCCAGAGGTTTGGCAGAGGCTAAAGTTAGATATAACCTTACTCTCTAAAGTGGTAGCTTGGTCGAGCAGTAAGGCAGTATCAGAGGACAGTGTAAAGCATTTGTTGTACACACTCAGTCAGCAAATGAAGCCACACACTCAAGAACTGAACTCTAGGCCAATGGTTTTGTATCAAAATATATAGTTGTTTTATTTTAGAACCAACAATAGGTATCAATATAATTTCTCAGAATGAGTTACTTTAGTTAAATACTTTTCAAATAGGCAATAGACTTTTGAATACAATAGTTACAGTTGTTGCATTAGGCAACACAATTTCAAACACAATAATACATTGAGCTCAATGGGAATTTCTAGCTAAATGCAATAGATTACTTTTTGGATTACTTTTCTTACCACAGGACTGGATCCTAGATTCAGTCCTGGGACATCTCCTGTAAACAGTTGAGTAAAAACGTTTTGGTTACAATTGTGATTTTTAAGGAAGATTAATGTATTTTAAAAGTTGACAGAAACTTTTTCACATAGAATCACCAATGTTATCCTATGGGAGGAAATTCACTTAGCAGGTAAGTGTGGTTATTGTTACTTTTTCTAACTCAGTGTTCGATCCTGGATCCAGCACTGGAGCATCTCCTGTAAACAGTTGAAAGAATGCGTTTATGTCACACAGGCAATTTTTAACGAATATTTGTAAGTTTGCAAAATCGACAATCTTTTTCAGCAAAAACCAGGCAATGTTATCCTATGGAAGGAAATTCAAGTTGCCGGTAAGTACAGTTATGATTACTTTTCAGGGTCAGTGCTGGGCACCAAGATCCAGCACTGGGATCTCTCCTGATAACAGGTGAGAAATTTCGTTTTCGTTGATCGGACGATTTTTAGTGATTATTTTAAAGTTTCAAAACTCGACAGAAGAAATTTCAGTGTAAACCAGTCAATGTTACCCTATGGAGAAAATGTAGGTTATCGGTTTTCAGGTAAGTACTCGACTGGCAGAGTTAAGGTTCTGGGCATAGACTCAGGGGTCTCCCAGGGTCAGTGATGCACTGTTGTTGCACCCTCAGCGGCACTAGGGCGGCCGGGTGCAGAGTGTTGAGGCCCAATGTTATCCTATGGAGGGACCTCCGGTTGGTGGCTGCTGGCGAGCAGGCCACAAGGTTGTGGGAGCAAAGCTCCTAGGGTTTAGGTCAGGGCAAATTGGGAAACAAGCCAGCACAAAGGTGCACCCTCAGCGGTGCTGGGGCAGCCGGGTGCAGAGTGCTGTTTTGGCGTCGGGTGCCCTGTTGTTTTCAATGGGGATTTTCGGTTTTGGTTTTCAGTTGCAGGCTTGGTCCAGGAAGACTTCCAGGAGGAACCAACAGCTGGGCAGGTAAGTTGGAGGGCTCGGGGATGTAGGTGCACCTCGGGTTCCTTTCTCCAGGGCGCGGGGCGGCTGGATGCAGGGCTGTCTTTTGAGGTCGGATTTCACCTTACCAGGCCACTCGCGGTTGGGGGGGAGGGGTCTCGTGCAGAGGCTGCAGGCGACGTCGGGGAGTCCTGGAGGGGTCAACCCACAGTGGACTCGGACTCTGGAGCGCTGGGGGACCTCGCTGGGACCGATGGGCCACTTGAACTCGGGCTGTAGGCGACGGGTGCAGTGGTGGTTCCAGGCGTCAGGTTTCTTTTTCCTCAGCAGGCTCGGAGTCTTTGTTTGGTGTTTCTTTTGAACAGAGCTGCTGTTCACAGGAGATCCGGTCTTTGTTGAAGGCAGTCAGTCCTCCCCGGGGTTCTGGAGGTCGCTGGCTGCAGGACAAGACGATTTTTGGCTCAGGATCTCTGGAAACTGCAGACGGGCCAGTAGGGCTGGGGCCAAGTCAGTTGTTCTCTGCAGTCTCCTCTGCTGGGCGTCTTCTTTCGTCCTTTTTAGGTCTCGCCTACGCAGCGCGCATGCGCTGCATAGGAGGGACCTTTTGGAATCGATGCAGCATTTGAGCCAAAAACGTGCACGTGTTGCATTGCTTTCTATTGCAACGCGTGCACGTTTGGCGATTCCCTTGCGGGAGCGAGCAGCGGCGCCATGTGTTTGTAATTATCGTGCCCGCCGCTGCTCGCTCCCGTAAGGTAAACGCTGCTTGTCGCGCTTGTTAATTAGCGTGCCTGCGCTGTGTCTCGCCCCCCTCGTGCAGGCCGTGGTTCTCGGACTTTGACTTGGGACGGTACTGACGGAATAAGATGGTGCTCTGGGGACATCTAGTGGCCAGTGTCGTGTGGCGCAAATGGCATTAGACATTTTTCCACGTTGCTGGAGCCACTGGCAACTGCTCCACTTCTGTTTCACTTTCTTCTTCATTCTGTGGAGCAAGAAATGCAGGGGATGGCCTTCTAAGGGCGAGCAATGACGGTCTCCACTAGTTCTACTGTTGTTTATAGGACCCACTGACCGAGGCACGGGCCAGATTCAGATGCGCCCAATCCATGGGCTAGTTTTTGCAACCGGAGCATACTAACGCCAATGAGGATACAGCTGATCCAATGGAAGCCGAGGACAGACCACCAGCCTCATATCGCATACTCACATGGAAAACACAACAGCAGAGTTTACTTCTACTCAGTGTACCCCGAGGAGAAAGGCTCACAACGCAGCCTCGGTTCATGCAGGGCCAGCACAATTTTATAATAATCAGATCTATTGGAAAATAAACAGTATTGGTGATAATCTGACCATAAAAAAATATAAAGCAGTCCACTACAGACGTATCTAGTGGTTCAATTCATCAAACGGTGCTTCGCCTACTCACCAGTGCTGTGGTAACTCTGAAGTAGTCGTTTGGGTGCGGGGTCCTAGAGTTCATGTTTTTTATGAAGATTAATGTAGATCTTTTAAAAGGGCTCAATTTACTCCGCCCAGTTTGACAGTGGAGGTTCTGGCTCTTCACTCTAAATGTGTAAGCCAGCCAAGGTCAGATGTTGGACCTATCCATCTCAAAACCTCGTTCCTGGAAAATGAGCAGCACGGCATTCCTGGAAAATGAGGAGCACGGCATTCCTGGAAAATGAGCAGCACGGCTGATGATGGGATATACCGAACAATGATTCATTACATGCTGTCCAGGAAAAGCTTAGGTCAGTCGCTGCACTGTATCCAATAAAAAGAGCCCACGTAAACCATTGGCTGCTGGGCTGCCATTAGACTGGCTCGGATCGAACTACACCTCAAGTTCTGTACAGTGACACGTCCAACATTTCTTGACAGTTTGCAGCAGTGCATGCGGCTTCAGTTCCGAAAAGATGCTTTTAGGTTCTGGTTTGTTTTCAATGTTCTTGGAAATGCTTTCGGTACACATGGCATCGGAGGCGGCTTCTCCCAAAAGAATGGGTTAACTTTCTTCAGAATAAAGGAAGAAACGTTTGTGTACACCCAGGGGACAAACAGCGGAAAACCACACCTTAACAGGCGTCTACTCCCGCGCCACCCTCGAGGAACTTCCAAACAAACGCGCACAAACGCAAGCGTTGGCGCGACTAGGCCAGAAGTCACACGCAGTTGTTAGAGCACAGCGCCTACACAGTCAATCAGCACCTGGTGTGGAATGGCGCAATCGCGAAAAACATGTTTAGTGTGGAAATGGTTGTTTCACTGGCGCTGTCATTTCTAAAACACAACTCCATTGAGCTATCACTGAACACGGCACAACTCACTAGCCCACATTTTACTAACCACTCCTCATTTGCCACCCATCAAACTCACCCAACAGTCAACACAGTAGAAACCATACAAAGAGGCCATGAGGAAAGATGATGAAGAAGCGAGAGGCAGAAACCACCAGAAAGCAACCAAAGGGACACCTTCGACAACAAAGCAGAACTGCAGAAAATAACTGAATACCATACAGTTGAGATAGCTGAGCATTTTCCATTTCTAAGAATGTGATCAGGGGACTATAGTTACATCCCAGCAGACCACAACGCTAGCTCAACAGAGCAACCACACAAAGGTTAGCTGTGTGTATAGTGCCTTCGACCACCAGCACGGGTCTCCCCTGCTAATAAATAGTCTGACGAGACCACAAGCGATGGACCACTCTTAAACACATGATTCGAGTTAAAGGCAAAGGGTCAGAAGACCCTCCCACAGGGGCAATCCAAACACACAAGTACCTCACCTGGGTCTAAAGAAGGGTGGCCACCTTTCCAGGGAAAAATATAGAGCATTTGGTCACGTTTTTAAGATTCTGCAAAGGCCTGTGCGCAATATTTAAATATGACTTTAAATATACTCGCCTTCGCCTACATTCATTTTAGCAAGGTCTTAGTTTACTTTAATGATCAGGCAGGAATCATTGAAGGAACTTATTTTTTTAAAGTGTTCTTGTCTTATGCGTACTATTTAAGGTATATACTGATAATGGGAAAATATCGGCCTTACATTAAAATAACGTCCGTGTCTGTAAAAACAGCCAGGTGACAAACCTCGTCTGGACAGCAGGTTGCAAAATCCACTCCTGTACACTCAAAACACTGACAGACCACCCACAACCTCACCCACTGAGCCCTCCTCACAGCCTTAGAAACCCACAAACCAATGCTGTGACACGGTATTTATAGCATGACCACTAGGAGGGCACTGTTGCCCCACCATTCGCCAACTTGAATGAGGTGTTAACTGGGTCACCAGGAATGTATTATGTATGGCATTTGTAAGGTTGCAACTGGATCACGACACACGTCCGCAATTGCGCTGTCAGTGACCTGGCCAAAGATGGCATGAAAGAGTTGAAACTGGATTATAAATTCAAAGCTGTTCCAAACAAGGCCCACCAAATGCGTTTGACCCAGGGAGCACAAAACCCTTAAGATGTCCCTGAAATGGCGCACCCGCTGGAAGGACAATTGTGCCAGGAGGATGAAGCGCGCGTGCTGCGAGCGCACTCATGAACCTCGGGGTGTTGTACCTGTGGTGGAGTCAAGAATGCCAGACACTTTAAAGAGGTCAGAAAGATCTAAAGAGACTATGGAGGCGATACCAGAGGAGGAGAAGGCCTATCGACAGTGCGTGCTATGGATACAGGAGGGTTCGCTGTCTCCATAGAGAGGATGTGGCGTTACGGCCAGAGCTGCCGACTTTGGTCTTGGGAAACCAAATTCGAGTCTCGGGGTGCCTCACCATCTTGTGATTCTAACCAAACCACTTAATCTCCTCGGGCATGTCACAGAAATAATAATGCGACCTTGTGTGATAGAGCTGGCGCTCATGTAAAGCACTCTAATACCTTCTGGTCGAGTTCACGCTATATAAAACTGCAAAAAGATAAAAATGAACAAATTATAACAATCCCGTGTCAGGCAGAGCCGTGGCTATATTTGGTGGTAAAGGATCCCGCCAATTCCAACTTACTGGAACCCTGAATTTCTAGGCAGGAGAAGGGGGAGCTTGTTGCATGGTAACTACAGAAAGTTTGCGTGTCCGTGCAACTTCATCTGATGGGGAATGGCATTTAGGCCATTGCCATTAACACTTGGTAAAAAAACCTACAATCACACATTTCTCGAACGGAATGAGGAACTACAAGGTCTTCTGGAAAAGGAATACAGTTGTATTCCCTTTTACTTTTCTTATTTTTATTTCCATCTAAAGACAGCCTTTGTTGTTGCTGCCAGCATGATAGCACAACACAGTGTTGTGTTATAGAAATGTATTCACCCGACTCAATGCAGTCTAATCCCGGTTTCAACTAAGAAATAAACGAATACGAAAATCCCCAAAATCGCATCCTTTGTGTAGCCTGAGCACAGTTACTGACATATGGGCTGCGTATTCCATATACATCCAGGTTCCTTGAAAAACAGCCCATACACACCCCTAAGAGAAGCTTTGCATCACCGTCATTTTGTCCTCTTCAAGGGATATTTACAGATGTTGCTTACCATAGTAAGTAACAAATAAAATACTTATACGGCAAAGTCCATGTAGCAATTTCACATAATTGCCCCTAAATAGGCCAATTACTAAAATGCCCCAAGAAGCTGTGCATAACTGACACTGTCTAGTACAGCTGTGCCAAGATAATCAAACTCATCACAAGGAAAATAAAACTAACGCCTGAAATCTCCTGTGCCAGCTAGATGCAGCATAAGCATTTTCCATAAATCTTCCCCCATCACCTTGCCCTCTGACCAGCTGAGGTTTTCTTAGCTTCTGAGGCGACTTTCAAAGCAGGAGGGGAAAATGAAAAGCACATGCAACTCCTATATTTCTTTTTCAGTGTTTCATTCCCATCTGAAAATAATAACTATGTGCACAAAGCCTCATTCACGGAAGATAGAAAATGATTTGCCCTTTAGCAAAAACATTACCAAGCAGTCATCTTTAATAAAAAGCTAGTTTTACTCCTCAAAATAAGTATTACAAATCATTGACAAGGTTAGTCACCCTACTGGCCTTCCCACATCAGCAGAACCATCAAGAACCTTTCATCATGGCTGTGACGACGGGGAGGGGGTGGCATTGTGACTCGGGCTCACGCTTACAGGGCCCCTGTAGTTAAATTTACTTGGGCAAAAGAGGTCCCTTGGGTACATATGATACTGCACCCTGCAACATGGCTAGGTAAAGAACATTGGCACTTACAATGCCAATAACTCCAAATCCAACAAATGCGAGGCCTATTGCATTTACAATGCCAATAACTCCAACAAATGCGAGGCCTATTGCATTTACAATGCCAATAACTCCAAATCCAACAAATGCGAGGCCTATTGCATTTACAACGCCAATAACTCCAAATCCAACAAATGCTAGGCCTATTGCATTAACAATGCCAATAACTCCAAATCCAACAAATGCGAGGCCTATTGCATTTACAACGCCAAGAACTCCAAATCCAACAAATGCGAGGCCTATTGCATTTACAACGCCAAGAACTCCAAATCCAACAAATGCGAGGCCTATTGCATTTACAACGCCAATAACTCCAAATCCAACAAATGCGAGGCCTATTGCATTTACAACGCCAATAACTCCAAATCCAACAAATGCGAGGCCCATTGCATTTACGCCAGTAACTCCAAATCCAACAAATGCGAGGCCTATTGCATTTACAACGCCAAGAACTCCAAATCCAACAAATGCGAGGCCTATTGCATTTACAACGCCAAGAATTCCAAATCCAACAAATGCGAGGCCTATTGCATTTACAATGCCAATAACTCCAAATCCAACAAATGAGAGGCCTATTGCATTTACGCCAGTAACTCCAAATCCAACAAATGCGAGGCCTATTGCATTTACAATGCCAAGAACTCCAACTCCAACAAATGCGAGGCCTATTGCATTTACAATGCCAATAACTCCAACTCCAACAAATGCGAGGCCTACTGCATTTACAACGCCAAGAACTCCAAATCCAACAAATGCGAGGCCTATTGCATTTACGCCAATAACTCCAAATCCAACAAATGCGAGGCCTATTGCATTTACAATGCCAAGAACTCCAAATCCAACAAATGCGAGGCCTATTGCATTTACAATGCCAATAACTCCAAATCCAACAAATGCGAGGCCTATTGCATTTACGCCAGTAACTCCAAATCCAACAAATGCAAGGCCTATTGCATTTACGCCAGTAATTCCAAATCCAACAAATGCGAGGCCTATTGCATTTACGCCAGTAACTCCAAATCCAACAAATGCGAGGCCTATTGCATTTACAACGCCAGTAACTCCAAATCCAACAAATGCGAGGCCTATTGCATTTACAATGCCAATAACTCCAAATCCAACAAATGCGAGGCCTATTGCATTTACGCCAGTAACTCCAAATCCAACAAATGCGAGGCCTATTGCATTTACAATGCCAAAAACTCCAAATCCAACAAATGCGAGGCCTATTGCATTTACAACGCCAATAACTCCAAATCCAACAAATGCGAGGCCTATTGCATTTACGCCAGTAACTCCAAATCCAACAAATGCGAGGCCTATTGCATTTACAATGCCAAAAACTCCAAATCCAACAAATGCGAGGCCTATTGCATTTACAACGCCAATAACTCCAAATCCAACAAATGCGAGGCCTATTGCATTTACAATGCCAAGAACTCCAACTCCAACAAATGCGAGGCCTATTGCATTTACAATGCCAATAACTACAAATCCAACAAATGCAAGACCTATTGCATTTACGTCAGTAACTCCAAATCCAACAAATGCGAGGCCTATTGCATTTACAATGCCAAGAACTCCAAATCCAACAAATGCGAGGCCTATTGCATTTACGCCAATAACTCGAAATCCAACAAATGCGAGGCCTATTGCATTTACAATGCCAATAACTCCAAATCCAACAAATGCGAGGCATATTGCATTTACGCCAATAACTCCAAATCCAACAAATGTGAGGCCTATTGCATTTACGCCAGTAACTCCAAATCCAACAAATGCGAGGCCTATTGCATTTACAATGCCAAGAACTCCAAATCCAAGAAATGCAAGGCCTATTGCATTTACAACGCCAATAACTCCAAATCCAACAAATGCGAGGCCTATTGCATTTACAATGCCAAGAACTCCAAATCCAACAAATGCGAGTCCTATTGCATTTACAATGCCAATAACTCCAACAAATGCAAGGCCTATTGCATTTACGCCAGTAACTCCAAATCCAACAAATGCGAGGCCTATTGCATTTACAATGCCAAGAACTCCAAATCCAAGAAATGCGAGGCCTATTGCATTTACAACGCCAAGAACTCCAAATCCAACAAATGCGAGGCCTATTGCATTTACAATGCCAATAACTCCAACTCCAACAAATGCGAGGCCTATTGCATTTACAATGCCAAGAACTCCAACTCCAACAAATGCGAGGCCTATTGCATTTACAACGCCAAGAACTCCAAATCCAACAAATGCGAGGCCTATTGCATTTACAACGCCAATAACACCAAATCCAACAAATGCGAGGCCTATTGCATTTACAATGCCAATAACTCCAAATCCAACAAATGCGAGGCCTATTGCATTTACAATGCCAATAACTCCAAATCCAACAAATGCAAGGCCTATTGCATTTACGCCAGTAACTCCAAATCCAACAAATGCGAGGCCTATTGCATTTACAACGCCAATAACTCCAAATCCAACAAATGCAAGGCCTATTGCATTTACAATGCCAATAACTCCAACTCCAACAAATGCGAGGCCTATTGCATTTACAATGCCAAGAACTCCAAATCCAACAAATGCGAGGCCTATTGCATTTACAACGCCAATAACTCCAAATCCAACAAATGCGAGGCCTATTGCATTTACAACGCCACTAACTCCAACTCCAACAAATGCGAGGCCTATTGCATTTACAACGCCAATAACTCCAAATCCAACAAATGCGAGGCCTATTGCATTTACAACGCCAATAACTCCAAATCCAACAAATGGAGTTATTGGCATTGTAAATGCAATAGGCCTCGCATTTGTTGGATTTGGAGTTATTGGCGTTGTAAATGCAATAGGCCTCGCATTTGTTGGATTTGGAGTTCTTGGCGTTGTAAATGCAATAGGCCTCGCATTTGTTGGATTTGAAGTTCTTGGCATTGTAAATGCAATAGGCCTCGCATTTGTTGGAGTTGGAGTTATTGGCATTGTAAATGCAATAGGCCTCGCATTTGTTGGATTTGGAGTTCTTGGCATTGTAAATGCAATAGGCCTCGCATTTGTTGGAGTTGGAGTTAGTGGCGTTGTAAATGCAATAGACCTCGCATTTGTTGGATTTGGAGTTATTGGTGTTGTAAATGCAATAGGCCTCGCATTTGTTGGATTTGGAGTTCTTGGCGTTGTAAATGCAATAGGCTCGCATTTCTTGGATTTGGAGTTCTTGGCATTGTAAATGCAATAGACTCGCATTTGTTGGATTTGAGGTTCTTGGCATTGTAAATGCAGTAGCTCCGCATTTGCTGAGTTGGAGTTATTGGCATTGTAAATGCAATAGGCTCGCATTTGTTGGATTTGGAGTTCTTGGCATTGTAAATGCAATAGACCTCGCATTTCTAGATTTGGAGTTCTTGGCATTGTAAATGCAATAGGCCTTGCATTTCTTAGATTTGGAGTTCTTGGCATTGTAAATGCAATAGGTCTCGCATTTGTTGGATTTGGAGTTACTAGCGTAAATGCAATAGGCCTCGCATTTGTTGGATCTGGAGTTATTGGCATTGTAAATGCAATAGGCCTCGCATTTGTTGAGTTCTTGGCATTGTAAATGCAATAGGCTTCGCATTTGTTGGATTGGATTATTGGCGTTGTAAATGCAATAGGCTTCGCATTTGTTGGATTTGGAGTTATGGCATTGTAAATGCAATAGGCCTCGCATTGTTGGATTTGGAGTTATTGGCGTTGTAAATGCAATAGGCCTCGCATTTGTTGGATTTGGAGTTATTGGCATTGTAAATCCAATAGGCCTCGCAACTCCAACAAATGCGAGGCCTATTGCATTTACAATGCCAGTAACTCCAAATCCAACAAATGCGAGGCCTATTGCATTTACAATGCCAATAACTCCAAATCCAACAAATGCGAGGCCTATTGCATTTACAATGCCAAGAACTCCAAATCCAACAAATGCGAGGCCTATTGCATTTACAATGCCAATAACTCCAAATCCAACAAATGCGAGGCCTATTGCATTTACAACGCCAATAACTCCAAATCCAACAAATGCGAGGCCTATTGCATTTACGCCAGTAACTCCAAATCCAACAAATGCGAGGCCTATTGCATTTACAACGCCAAGAACTCCAAATCCAACAAATGCGAGGCCTATTGCATTTACAACGCCAAGAACTCCAAATCCAACAAATGCGAGGCCTATTGCATTTACGCCAGTAACTCCAAATCCAACAAATGCGAGGCCTATTGCATTTACAACGCCAATAACACCAAATCCAACAAATGCGAGGCCTATTGCATTTACAATGCCAAGAACTCCAAATCCAACAAATGCGAGGCCTATTGCATTTACAATGCCAAGAACTCCAAATCCAACAAATGCGAGGCCCATTGCATTTACAATGCCAATAACTCCAAATCCAACAAATGCGAGGCCTATTGCATTTATAATGCAACAGGTCTCGCATTTGTTAAAGTTAGAGCTGTTGGCGTTGAAAATGACAATGTTTTTTACTTTTGCTTTTTATACCTATGGCAATAACGCTATGTAAATATAATTACTCCACTGCAAACCAAACAAGCATTGGCATAGCCAATAGGTCTCGCCTTTGGGACCTTATAAGTGTTTAGTTATCCAGCACAATATCCTTGGTGCAACAACATCAACTGTTGCATGGCTAAACACTTATAAGGTCCCAAAAGCGAGACCTATTGGCTATGCCAATGCTTGTTCTTCTTAGGTTACGGGAATCTGAGGAAGGAAGGTTCAGGGTGCCCCTAAATACTAAATGTAGGGGCATTACAGGTAGGTAAAGGGCAGGGACCAATGGGTCCCTTCCCTGGGGTGGGTACACCCCCTATCCTGCCCCTCTCCTGTGGGAGGGGGGCAGTAGCCTAGTCCTCATTGGGCAGGGCTCCCCATCTTCAAGATGGCGAGAGCCCGGAGTTGTGCTTCACCTCGCCTCCCCCACCCGAGGGGTGGGGTTGGCAGAGGCTGGCACATCCCCTTTCCTCCCTTGGGGTTTCCCGCCAGTCTCGCCGCCAAAGAGGGGGTCAGAACCGGTGGGGGCCAGTTGCTGAGTACAGCAAGTGGCCTGGAGAAGCTCACAAAGGCGGCATGCCTTTGAATCTTCCCCTGCCCATCCTGGGGGAGGAGACCTAGCACCTCGCCCAGGATGTCCATTGTTGCAGGCCCAGGAGAGCGGATGGCTCTCCACCCAGGGGTCCAGCAACATGTTTGCTGTGTGGCAGCCGGGGCAGCCCATCAGACAAGACGTGGATTGTAGGTTAGGTTTAGGGGGCAACTCTAAGTTGCCCTCTGTAGTGCATTTTATATTAAATCCCACACTGGCATCAGTGTGGGTTTAATGTGCTGAGAAGTTTGATACCAAACTTCTCAGCCTTCAGTGTAGCCATTATGGTGCTGTGGAGTTCATAATGACAACCTCCCAGCACCATATACTCTTAATGGCATCACTGCACTTACAGTGCCCAGGAATGGCCCTGGGTACTGTAGGGGCACAGGGCTCATGCACCTGTGCCCACACCACTGGCATAGTGCACTCAGCTAGAGGGGTGACTGAGGTATACCAGGGCAGTGTGTTTGTGGGCATGGCACACAGGGATGTGTGCCATGTCGACTCTCTGTTTAGTTCTGCACCAAGACACTCAGCCTGCAAAGGTAGGGTGTGTGTGTCAGGGTACAGGGCCTCTAAGGGTGGCACAATAAGTGCTGCAGCCCTTAGGGGCCTTCTCTGGTCACAGTGCCCTGGGTACCTAGGGTACCATTTACCAGGGGCTTACCTGTGGCCAGAGATGCCAATTGGGTTTAGGCTTTAGTACAGTTTTTAGGGAAGGAACACAGGCCCTGGGTACCTGATTGGCAGGGACCCAGGGCACACCAAGGAAAAGTGCATCAGTTATCAGGCAAAAAGTGGTGGGGTTACTGCAACAGAAACCCACTTTCCTACAAGTGGTGTTGAGTGGCTGTTAGGAGATAGGGGCAGCTGGAGGGAGGATGGAGCCCCGACAAGAGCCACCTGTTCCCATAACATAAGAACCTAACATGAAATAAAGAAGATACCTCCAACCTGTGTGACTCTTGTATGAGGACCCGACCCTCCGACTACAACATAGGTCTTGACACTGGAGTCAATCATTCAATCAATGGCTTGTGAAGTGCGACTACTCACCCGTAAGGGTATCAAGGCGTGTGGGGGTGAAGAGTTGCTGGTTCGTCGAGGGCGCTGTGGTTCAGTCGAAAAACCAGGTTTTGAGGTCCTTCCTGAATTGAGGCAGTGACTGTGATTGCCTGAGGTGGGGAGGCAGGGTGTTCCAGATCTTTCCTGCAAGGTAGGAGAAGGATCTTCCTCCAGCTGTGGTTTTGCAGATGCGTGGGAAGGTAGCCAGGGCCAATTGGGCAGAGCGGAGGTCTCTCGGGGGTATGTGGAATGCGAGGCGGTGGTTGAGGTGCGCAGGTCCCTCATTGTGTAGGGATTTGTAGGTGTGTGTGAGGAGCTTAAAGGTGATTCTTTTGTTGACCCAGAGCCAGTGGAGGTCTTTCAGGTGGCCGGTGATGTGGCTGCAGCGGGGGATGTTGAGGATGAGTCTGGCAGAGGAGTTCCGGATGTTCTGCAGTTTCTTGAGGAGTTTCTGGGTGATGCAGGTGTAGAGTGTGTTGCTGTAGTCGATTCTGCTGCTGACGAGTGCGTGGGTGACGGTCTTTCTGGACTCAGTGGAGATCCATTTGAAGATCTTTCAGAGCAGGCGTAGCGTGTTAAAGCGGGACGATGAGACGGTGTTGATATGGCAGCTCATGGTGAGCGAGGAGCCCAGGATGATGTCAAGGTTCTGTGCGTGGTCTATGGGTGTGGGGGAGATTCCAAGTGCTGCAGGCCACCAGGAGTCGTCCCACGCAGAGGGGGTGGCACCCATGATGGAGACTCCGGTCTTGTCCGAGTTGAGCTTGAGGCAGCTGTTCTTCATCCAGGTGGCAACAGCCTTCATTCCATCGTAAAAGTTGTTGTTTGCAACTGTGGGTTCGTTATTGAGGGAGAGAATCAGCTGGGTGTCGTCGGCGAAGGAGACTATGTTGAGTCCGTGGTTCCTGACGTTGGCTGCGAGTGGGGCCAAATAGATGTTGAACAACGTGGGGTTCAGGGAGGAGCCCTGAGGCACTCCACAGCTGATTTCTGTGGGTTCCAGGAGGAACGGAGGTAGTCTGACTCCCTGTGTTCGGCCATTGAGGAAGGAGCGGATCCATTCCAGGGCGTTGTGGAGTCTTGTGCATAGGGTGCAGTGAGAGACAGTATTGAAGGCGGCCGGGAGGTCCATGTCATGAGTATAACACCTCAGCAACTTTCTTGTGCCACTGTCCAAGTACACTCCTCTTCACTCTAGGGCAATACCAATAAGCCACTCTTTGGTTCCACAAGCGCAGAAATAATGGTAGTATTACTGTGTGTCATGTAATAGTAATTTAATGCATCAATGCTTGTTGGCAGATAGATTGTGTATATACCAATGCTTGTTTAAAGGCAGACTGTGCATGTGAGCAACGTGCAGTACTTCATTTGCCCGATTACAGACTCATGTAAACTGGCAAACGGAACAACGTGTCTCATTTCCCTAATGATGCATTTGCATAACTGTTCCCTGGGCACTCCTTTATCCTATCTGCTCCCGTATTATTCTTAATATGTGCCATTATGTTAATAGCGTTAGCATGTGGAACCACAGGACACGTGCACATGCTTTTCAGTGTCCCCCATGCTTATTTAAAGATGCGCTTAGGAAATCAGTGCTCGGCTTCGTTACAGTGCTGCACCTTCTTACCTGATTCCAGCGTTGGCATCTTTCAACAGACAGCTCTTCACCCCTTAGCTCCGGTCTTCTTCCCTAGCATTTGCCCTCCCTCAACAGTTCCTGTAATAGAAAAACATTTTAAAAGTGACTCTCAGTTCCATCGCTTAGACAGACAGTATACTGCAGATCAGAAACAGGTAAAACAAATCCTTTTTTGTATTAGCACAGAGAGACTGGAAGTATTGTGGTTTAAGGAAATAACCTCCATATTCTGTTTCTGGTCAGGATGGTGTCCCTTGCTGCACAAAAACAACCATCCCAACAACGCCTGCACTCTAGCCCCATGGTACAAGGGTGCATGCATTGGTGCATGGCAGCCATTGGCATGCCAGTGCTGTGGAAGAGGACAGGAATGCACAGTATCTCATAGATATGGGGCAGCCATGCCCTTTTGTGTTTGATGTAGGGCTGCGCTGCAGGATGCTTGCAAAGCTGGCCCATGCCATAAACGTGTAAATGAGGCCGTGATTCTCAACTTTTGACTCTTGTGAACAACTAACAAGGATCTCCAGCAACATAAATCTTTTCCATTTCGGAGGATCAATCAATCAATCAATCAGGAGTTATAAAGCACGGCTAAATACCCGATAGGGTATCCAGGCGCCTGCAGGAGGCTTATTTGAACAGCCAGGTCTTGAGGGCCATTCGAAGTCCGGAAGTGAGGTGATGGTCCAGAGCTGCGTTGGGAGGCTGTTCTAGGTCTTTGCTGCGATGTGGGAGAAGGAGCGTCCTCCACTTCTGCTTCGGTAGATGCAGGGAGTATGGGCTGTTCCAGGTCTTTGCTGCGATGTGGGAGAAGGAGCGTCCTCCACTTCTGCTTCGGTAGACGCGGGGAGTATGGGCTGTTCCAGGTCTTTGCTGCAATGTGGGAGAAGGAGCGTCCTCCACTTCGGCTTCGGTAGATGCGGGGAATATGGACAACTGAAAGGGAGGCAGAGCATAGTCTTCTCAACAGGTGGTGGAAGTTCAAGCATTGGTTAATGTATGTGGGTCCTTGGTTGTGTAGAGCCTTGCGTGTGTGGATCAGCAGCTTGAATTAGCATCTCTGTTGTACGTGGAGCCAGTGGAGTTGCCTGAGTTGGGGTGTGAAGTGGGTTCATCAGGGAAGGCTGAGGATGAGTCTGACTGCTGTGTTCTGTATGGTCTGAAGTCTCAGTAGGAGGTGTGCGGCGACTCCTACGTGGAGGGCATTGCCATAGTCCAGTTGGTTGATGATTAGGGCCTGTGTCATGGTGCATCTCATGTGTAGGGGTTGCCACTTGAAGATCCTTCGTAGCATAAACAGTGTGAGGAAGCAGGGGGAGGAGATGGCGTTGATCTGTGATTTCATGGTGAGCTTGTTGTCAGTGATGATTCAGAGGTTTTTGGCGTGTTTGGAAGGAGTGGGTACAGGTCCTAGGTTTGAGGGCCACCAGGAGTCCTTAAATGTGCTGCGGATGTTGCCAAAGATCAGTACTTCTGTCTTGTCTGTGTTCAGTTGTAGGCAGTTGTTCTTCATCCAGTCAGTGACGTTTATCATGCATCTGTGGAAATTGGTTCTGGTGGTGGTTGGGTCGTCGGTGAGTGAGAGGATGAGTTGGGTGTTGTCTGCATAGGAAATTATGTTGAAACTGTGGGATCTGATGATGTTGCCCAGAGGCGTCATATATGCATTGAAGAGCATGGGACTGAGGGATGAGCCCTGGGGTACACCTTGAAACAGTTTTGCCCCTCCTGGCCCACACAACGGCCGACCAAAAAAGAAGCCCTCCGCCCCTTGGTTTTCGTAAGCCCTGAAAGAATTACAAATTCATTGTAGGTTCTTAGAACGCAGATGGCGTCGTAACTACGAGCTGACGGAGCTAAGTAATTTTAAAGCTGCCCTCAAAAAATATCATACCCAGATTAAAATAGCCAAAAAAGCTTACTATACAGAAGTAATCAAAACAACCAATTCCAACCAAAAAGCCATCTTTAAGATAGTTAATACCTTCACTAATCCTAAAATCTTACAACAAGAGATACCCCCCTCGCAGTCCCTCTGCAATAGCAAAGCAGATTACTTCGAACAGAAAATCTTAATATTACAAAAAGATTTCTCCCCTCCCTTGTTTCCCCCCACAAATAATAAGGCTGCCTTAGGCAAAGACAGAGCGACTTTGGAAACTTTTAGGCAGATCACCTCTGAAGAATCGCGTCAGGCGATCCTTACCATTAGATCAGACTTCCCCTTTGATCCCTGCCCTCCCCTGATAGTACATGCCATTATTGGCACTGTGAATCCCATCATAAACAACATAATAAATGCCTCTTTGTCAACGGCTAAGATTCCCGCAGAATGGAAGCTTGCCGCTGTAAAGCCGCTACAAAAGAAACAACTTGCGGATCCCTCTACCCTCTCCAATTTGCGACCTATTTCTCTCCTACCCTGTCTCAGCAAGATCACAGAAAAACTCGTTAACATCCAACTTACAACATATCTGGAACAAGCAAATCTACTCCACCCCAACCAATCCGGTTTCAGATCTCGACATTCCACTGAATCGACCCTACTGTACATGGCTGAATCTCTTAGAGCTGCCCTTGACCAGGGAAAAAATGCAGTCTTGGTGCTATTAGACCTGTCGGCCGCGTTCGACACGGTCTCACATGTAATCCTCTTAGACCGTCTCGCATCATTCGGTATCTCCCACATAGTCCTGGCATGGTTGACGAATTTTCGGCAGAATCGCAGACAAGTTATCACACTAGGCCAATATAAATCAGAAGAAAAACCACTACTCTCTGGCGTACCCCAGGGGTCTAGCCTCAGCCCCACACTTTTTAACGCCTATATGGCCCCATTGATTAACTTGATATCGTCCTTCAATATAGAGACCATCTCGTCTAGCTGCTGCGTTGAGGCAAGCTTTTAGAGGGGCCGTGGATGCCTTTGGTAGGCCAGATAGGGTAGAGCAGCCGTATTCAATTCTGGAGATAACTAACGCCTGAACTGCGGTTCTTAGGTCCGCAGTTTCAAGGAAGGGTTTTAGTTTTCTCAAATAGCTCAGGTGGAACCTGGCAGTTTTGGCCATCGAGTTGATGTGTTCACGCATATTCAGGTTACTGTCCAAGGTTATACCGAGAGATTTAGCAGAATCCACTATGGTAGGTGTGCAGTTAAGTGCTGTGATCGAAGTAGTCCATTCCAGGATGTCATTGGAGTTTTTAGAGGGGGGGGTGGGGAAGATGAGAAGGAACTCCGTTTTTCAGCATTCAGTTTGAGCTGGTTGTTGGCGAGCCACTGAATAGTCAGTTTCAGGGCGTCATTCAGATAGGTAATCTCCTCTAGAGAAGAGATTTTGATTTAGATCCGAGTATCGTCGGCGTACATGTGGAATGAGATGTTGGCCGTGCGAAGTATTTCAGCTAATGATTAAGTTAGCTCTTTATATTAATGTTCTCCCATTTCTCTTGCTCTCAATGGTCAGTAAACACTATGCCACATTTATAACTGAAAAAGACAGTAGTTTCTTTTTAAATGGGAGACATTTAAAGTGTTTAAAGTGAACAAAAATATTTCTATGAAACATTAAGGGCCCCATTACGATGGTGGGCGGACTTTGTCCGCCTGCCACCGTAACGGAAAATGGGACCGACCGCCAGAGGTGCGGCGGTCCCACGAGGCCAATTAGGATGTGCCCACCACACTGGCGGGCGCATTCTGGCCTTTAACATTGCGGATGGTGCTGCTGGGTGCAGCTCCGTCCGCAATGTTAAAAGTGCATAGTTTGCATTGCCATGCACAACGTGACAGGCACCGCGCGGTGTCTGCCACCTTGTGTATGGCAATGGTACCCCCCAAGTGCAGCCCCCCATCCCTCCAACCCACTGGGGGCCCGTAACAGGCCCCCAAAGCAATTTCCGCCCGTCTTTCCATGGCGGCATCGCCGCCGTGGAAAGGCCTTTAAATTTGCACATCATAATATGGATGGCGGTGCCTGCTCGGCATCGCCACCATATTATGCCCCAGATCCGCACGGCAGGCAATCGTAACGATTGCCTGCAGGCGGAAAAGCGGCGGACAGTCTTTCCGTCCGCCGCAGTACCCCCCGCCTTACTAATATGGCGGGGGTAAATCAGCTACAGATGGCGATCCGCCCGCCATCATAATAGGCCCCTAAGCGTTAATGTTTTTCTCTACTTTTAATTAAGCCAATTATGTCTTAATGTTTTATAAAGCTTCACTTTAAATTGCTCCCATTTTAACAGATGGCTGTACTTTTCTGTTATAGATGTGGTACAGTTTGTACATGTCACTGGGAGCATTATGTAAATGATAACTTTTTGTTTATATGGATGTCATAAAACTTAACTCTTCAGTTTAATTTTCTACCATTTCAGTGTTGCCTTTACACAGAAGGATTCTTGCTCCCAGTGGCAGGTTGACACTGTAGCATATTTATCACTGAAAAATACGGCCATTATTTCAAGTGGGAGAAATTAAGTTCCATATTCCAAATATTTTTGCAGAATATTTTTCTGCACTTTAAATTTCTCCCATTTGAAAAAATGGTTGTATGTTTGTGTTTTACATGTAATCATGCCACATATGTCAAAAGGTATGTCCTGTGCCACAAGTACATACGACACAAGCTCTCAGTCACCCATACACGTATATCCCATTCATACACACATGTTCATCCATCACTAAAGACCACGCTCTCACTGACACACATGTTCATCCATCACTAAAGACCACGCTCTCACTGACACACATGTTCATACATCACTAAAGACCACGCTCTCACTGACACACATGTTCATACATCACTAAAGACCACGCTGTCACTGACACACATGGCAGCCTGGTCATAGTGCCCCTAATAAACGTTTTTTGTTCAAACCGTAGTATCTGGCTCTATGGACATTAGGGTTAAAGTCAATGAAGCTGGACGAGAGGTGTCTGGTAACAATGCGCGAGTTGCTTCGCCTTCAGTAGCTCACGACGATTTTCACTGATCAGAAGTAGCTCTCACTACAGAAAAGGTTGGAGACCCCCACTCTAGAGTGACACCAGGAAAGAGGGCTTACCATAGATCATTTGCTGATAACTTCTTGCTACCCCCGCATAGAAAAACATCTGATAAAGAATAGACAACCACACACTAAAACATATTTTGAAAGTTATAACCTTGTTTGTTTAGGTTTCATGTATTTTGCTCATTTCAATGATATATAAGATAGGATGAAGCTGCATTAATGTGAGAAACATTATGCAACAGAAAAGTAAATTAAAATAAACCAGGAGAGAACGGTTGATTTGAGTGAAGTCAGGCTCCTCAGCTCTCAGTAAAATGACTCTGTTGAGCGTGGTAGGTAAATAGGTATATTGGAAAGACAAGCTGAATTAGTGCAGATTACATTTGAGTGCACATTTCATGCCCCGGTTAAAGCAGTAATTGATGATTCAATCAGACATCAATAACAGATGTAGTTTCATAACGGAATACTTAAGGATTTCTCATGAACACCTAACCCCCAACCACAACCGTGCAGTGCTAGGGTTGCCACCGGTCTGCTTTTTTAGCACTATTTTACCTTCCCAGTTGGTACAAAAATGTGAAAAATCACCTAAAGTTGGTATTTTCTCCTCTTCCTAACACATACTTAAATAAGCATTGGCAAATCCGATAGATTTCACCTATCTGGGCATTATTACCTTTGCCAACGCCGTTTATCCATGTTGTACAGCAGCGTGTCTGCTGCGCAGTGTGGCTCAAAGCTAGAAAAAGGTGTAATGAACTGGCCTCGTCATAGCATTCTTTCTGTTAGATTGGGTAGGAATGGGTACATTGACAACAGGGAACGTGGCGGTAAAAAAACGCTTTGTTAGATCTCGCCTCCATCCCCGCAAAGCAATCAGTTCTTGGTCTGTGCTCCAGCTGAAAGAAGAGTCTGTAAAGTTGGCTTGCACTGGCCAATTAGGAGGCAGCAATTAAGAGTGACAATTAAGCCAGCAAATGGTAAGTAAAGGGCAAACTCCAAGCCCCTTGTAATAAACAATAGCACTTGCAAGTATCAGCGCACATGCTGTCACGGGCAGGCCCTAAAAAGCAAATAGAAGAAAGCATTTTAAAATGTATACCAGAGCTATCGAAATGATCCATGACTGATACCCACCTGATACCCAACTTAAAAAATGTTCACCGTGTGAGGAGGGGGCGTGGCCTTGGAGAGGTCAAGGCTTTGTTCAGAGAACTACCGAAGAGGCACTTCTGCCCTCTTCCTGCACCAAACCCCCTTCTCCCCAAAAAAGTGCTTTCTAAAGATGGTACTAATGTAATGAAGTGTTCAAACTGGTGCCCATTTTGAAAACACGATGCCCTGAATGCAACGTATTGAAAGTTGTGTCGGCATACCTTACAGATATGTGGGCACACGGGCACAGTGATACAAGAGGGAGGAAGAGGACTGCCTTATGGGAACAGGGGTGTTTAGGGTCCCCAGGCCACCAAGGGCGGGTTAGTAGTGTAAGGAGGAAGTAAGTGGTTATTATAAGGTGAAAGGTTATGGAAAGACATGGGTGCCTGTAATCGTCATCATCCGGAGTCCTGTGCATAGTTATCAATAGTACAGCACGTTCAGTGGCACCAGGGCCCAGGAGTATTAAGGCCCATTACACCCAAATGATTGTGTTTTTATTATCAAACCAGGGGAGGGGGAGCCTAAATTCATTGCTTCCATTAGGGCTCATACTACCCTTTCCACTCCACACAACCTGAGTCACAGGGAATGGGCCATCCTGAGGACTAGTGATAGGCTCTTGGCATAGCTCTCAGCGGTTGTATCTCAGAGGCTGATGAGATTAGAGGAGTCAAAGATGATTCCATTGAAATCAATGGAGGTGATAATATTTTTGGATTAGTGGTGAAACTGCTCAGGGCAGATGAGCCCTTTAAAGTTATAGAAGGCTGTTCTGCTGTTCTGCGGGTAAAGAAGAACACCAGAAGAAGGACACACTCCAGAGGAGGGTGTTTGAGAGGTGGGTTTTAGGCTTCATCTTAGGTGACATGCCAAGGATAAAGCTTGCATCCTCCCTGCCACTGGGGGCCTGATTCACAAAGGTAACTTACACTTTTGTGTAAGTTTATGATTGTTTGCAATCCACAAAAGCATTTTACCAGTAGTATCTTTACAAGATTAGAATCTCCGCACATAAAAAGATAGAACCGTTTTTTATGATGGTGGGAGTGGAGGTCCAGCTGCGGGAGCAGAGGTCTGTCTGATGTGCATTGAGTGGAGGTCCAGCTGCGGGAGCAGAGGTCTGTCTGATGTGCATTGAGTGGAGGTCCAGCTGCGGGAGCAGAGTCTGTCTGATGTGCATTGAGTGGAGGTCCAGCTGCGGGAGCAGAGTCTGTCTGATGTGCATTGAGTGGAGGTCCAGCTGCGGGAGCAGAGTCTGTCTGATGTGCATTGAGTGGAGGTCCAGCTGCGGGAGCAGAGTCTGTCTGATGTGCATTGAGTGGAGGTCCAGCTGCGGGAGCAGAGTCTGTCTGATGTGCATTGAGTGGAGGTCCAGCTGCGGGAGCAGAGTCTGTCTGATGTGCATTGAGTGGAGGTCCAGCTACGGGAGCAGAGGTCTGTCTGATGTGCATTGAGTGGAGGTCCAGCTACGGGAGCAGAGGTCTGTCTGATGTGCATTGAGTGGAGGTCCAGCTGCGGGAGCAGAGGTCTGTCTGATGTGCATTGAGTGGAGGTCCAGCTGCGGGAGCAGAGGTCTGTCTGATGTGCATTGAGTGGAGGTCCAGCTGCGGGAGCAGAGGTCTGTCTGATGTGCATTGAGTGGAGGTCCAGCTGCGGGAGCAGAGGTCTGTCTGATGTGCATTGAGTGGAGGTCCAGCTGCGGGAGCAGAGGTCTGTCTGATGTGCATTGAGTGGAGGTCCAGCTGCGGGAGCAGAGGTCTGTCTGATGTGCATTGAGTGGAGGTCCAGCTGCGGGAGCAGAGGTCTGTCTGATGTGCATTGAGTGGAGGTCCAGCTGCGGGAGCAGAGGTCTGTCTGATGTGCATTGAGTGGAGGTCCAGCTGCGGGAGCAGAGGTCTGTCTGATGTGCATTGAGTGGAGGTCCAGCTGCGGGAGCAGAGGTCTGTCTGATGTGCATTGAGTGGAGGTCCAGCTGCGGGAGCAGAGGTCTGTCTGATGTGCATTGAGTGGAGGTCCAGCTGCGGGAGCAGAGGTCTGTCTGATGTGCATTGAGTGGAGGTCCAGCTGCGGGAGCAGAGGTCTGTCTGATGTGCATTGAGTGGAGGTCCAGCTGCGGGAGCAGAGGTCTGTCTGATGTGCATTGAGTGGAGGTCCAGCTGCGGGAGCAGAGGTCTGTCTGATGTGCATTGAGTGGAGGTCCAGCTGCGGGAGCAGAGGTCTGTCTGATGTGCATTGAGTGGAGGTCCAGCTGCGGGAGCAGAGGTCTGTCTGATGTGCATTGAGTGGAGGTCCAGCTGCGGGAGCAGAGTCTGTCTGATGTGCATTGAGTGGAGGTCCAGCTGCGGGAGCAGAGGTCTGTCTGATGTGCATTGAGTGGAGGTCCAGCTGCGGGAGCAGAGGTCTGTCTGATGTGCATTGAGTGGAGGTCCAGCTGCGGGAGCAGAGGTCTGTCTGATGTGCATTGAGTGGAGGTCCAGCTGCGGGAGCAGAGGTCTGTCTGATGTGCATTGAGTGGAGGTCCAGCTGCGGGAGCAGAGGTCTGTCTGATGTGCATTGAGTGGAGGTCCAGCTACGGGAGCAGAGGTCTGTCTGATGTGCATTGAGTGGAGGTCCAGCTGCGGGAGCAGAGGTCTGTCTGATGTGCATTGAGTGGAGGTCCAGCTGCGGGAGCAGAGGTCTGTCTGATGTGCATTGAGTGGAGGTCCAGCTGCGGGAGCAGAGGTCTGTCTGATGTGCATTGAGTGGAGGTCCAGCTGCGGGAGCAGAGGTCTGTCTGATGTGCATTGAGTGGAGGTCCAGCTGCGGGAGCAGAGGTCTGTCTGATGTGCATTGAGTGGAGGTCCAGCTGCGGGAGCAGAGGTCTGTCTGATGTGCATTGAGTGGAGGTCCAGCTGCGGGAGCAGAGGTCTGTCTGATGTGCATTGAGTGGAGGTCCAGCTGCGGGAGCAGAGGTCTGTCTGATGTGCATTGAGTGGAGGTCCAGCTGCGGGAGCAGAGGTCTGTCTGATGTGCATTGAGTGGAGGTCCAGCTGCGGGAGCAGAGGTCTGTCTGATGTGCATTGAGTGGAGGTCCAGCTGCGGGAGCAGAGGTCTGTCTGATGTGCATTGAGTGGAGGTCCAGCTGCGGGAGCAGAGGTCTGTCTGATGTGCATTGAGTGGAGGTCCAGCTGCGGGAGCAGAGGTCTGTCTGATGTGCATTGAGTGGAGGTCCAGCTGCGGGAGCAGAGTCTGTCTGATGTGCATTGAGTGGAGGTCCAGCTGCGGGAGCAGAGGTCTGTCTGATGTGCATTGAGTGGAGGTCCAGCTGCGGGAGCAGAGGTCTGTCTGATGTGCATTGAGTGGAGGTCCAGCTGCGGGAGCAGAGTCTGTCTGATGTGCATTGAGTGGAGGTCCAGCTGCGGGAGCAGAGTCTGTCTGATGTGCATTGAGTGGAGGTCCAGCTGCGGGAGCAGAGGTCTGTCTGATGTGCATTGAGTGGAGGTCCAGCTGCGGGAGCAGAGGTCTGTCTGATGTGCATTGAGTGGAGGTCCAGCTGCGGGAGCAGAGGTCTGTCTGATGTGCATTGAGTGGAGGTCCAGCTGCGGGAGCAGAGGTCTGTCTGATGTGCATTGAGTGGAGGTCCAGCTGCGGGAGCAGAGGTCTGTCTGATGTGCATTGAGTGGAGGTCCAGCTGCGGGAGCAGAGGTCTGTCTGATGTGCATTGAGTGGAGGTCCAGCTGCGGGAGCAGAGGTCTGTCTGATGTGCATTGAGTGGAGGTCCAGCTGCGGGAGCAGAGGTCTGTCTGATGTGCATTGAGTGGAGGTCCAGCTGCGGGAGCAGAGGTCTGTCTGATGTGCATTGAGTGGAGGTCCAGCTGCGGGAGCAGAGGTCTGTCTGATGTGCATTGAGTGGAGGTCCAGCTGCGGGAGCAGAGGTCTGTCTGATGTGCATTGAGTGGAGGTCCAGCTGCGGGAGCAGAGGTCTGTCTGATGTGCATTGAGTGGAGGTCCAGCTGCGGGAGCAGAGGTCTGTCTGATGTGCATTGAGTGGAGGTCCAGCTGCGGGAGCAGAGGTCTGTCTGATGTGCATTGAGTGGAGGTCCAGCTGCGGGAGCAGAGGTCTGTCTGATGTGCATTGAGTGGAGGTCCAGCTGCGGGAGCAGAGTCTGTCTGATGTGCATTGAGTGGAGGTCCAGCTGCGGGAGCAGAGGTCTGTCTGATGTGCATTGAGTGGAGGTCCAGCTGCGGGAGCAGAGGTCTGTCTGATGTGCATTGAGTGGAGGTCCAGCTGCGGGAGCAGAGTCTGTCTGATGTGCATTGAGTGGAGGTCCAGCTACGGGAGCAGAGGTCTGTCTGATGTGCATTGAGTGGAGGTCCAGCTGCGGGAGCAGAGTCTGTCTGATGTGCATTGAGTGGAGGTCCAGCTGCGGGAGCAGAGGTCTGTCTGATGTGCATTGAGTGGAGGTCCAGCTGCGGGAGCAGAGTCTGTCTGATGTGCATTGAGTGGAGGTCCAGCTGCGGGAGCAGAGGTCTGTCTGATGTGCATTGAGTGGAGGTCCAGCTGCGGGAGCAGAGGTCTGTCTGATGTGCATTGAGTGGAGGTCCAGCTGCGGGAGCAGAGGTCTGTCTGATGTGCATTGAGTGGAGGTCCAGCTGCGGGAGCAGAGGTCTGTCTGATGTGCATTGAGTGGAGGTCCAGCTGCGGGAGCAGAGTCTGTCTGATGTGCATTGAGTGGAGGTCCAGCTGCGGGAGCAGAGTCTGTCTGATGTGCATTGAGTGGAGGTCCAGCTGCGGGAGCAGAGGTCTGTCTGATGTGCATTGAGTGGAGGTCCAGCTACGGGAGCAGAGGTCTGTCTGATGTGCATTGAGTGGAGGTCCAGCTGCGGGAGCAGAGTCTGTCTGATGTGCATTGAGTGGAGGTCCAGCTGCGGGAGCAGAGGTCTGTCTGATGTGCATTGAGTGGAGGTCCAGCTGCGGGAGCAGAGGTCTGTCTGATGTGCATTGAGTGGAGGTCCAGCTGCGGGAGCAGAGGTCTGTCTGATGTGCATTGAGTGGAGGTCCAGCTGCGGGAGCAGAGGTCTGTCTGATGTGCATTGAGTGGAGGTCCAGCTGCGGGAGCAGAGGTCTGTCTGATGTGCATTGAGTGGAGGTCCAGCTGCGGGAGCAGAGTCTGTCTGATGTGCATTGAGTGGAGGTCCAGCTGCGGGAGCAGAGGTCTGTCTGATGTGCATTGAGTGGAGGTCCAGCTGCGGGAGCAGAGGTCTGTCTGATGTGCATTGAGTGGAGGTCCAGCTGCGGGAGCAGAGGTCTGTCTGATGTGCATTGAGTGGAGGTCCAGCTGCGGGAGCAGAGTCTGTCTGATGTGCATTGAGTGGAGGTCCAGCTGCGGGAGCAGAGGTCTGTCTGATGTGCATTGAGTGGAGGTCCAGCTGCGGGAGCAGAGGTCTGTCTGATGTGCATTGAGTGGAGGTCCAGCTGCGGGAGCAGAGGTCTGTCTGATGTGCATTGAGTGGAGGTCCAGCTACGGGAGCAGAGGTCTGTCTGATGTGCATTGAGTGGAGGTCCAGCTGCGGGAGCAGAGGTCTGTCTGATGTGCATTGAGTGGAGGTCCAGCTGCGGGAGCAGAGGTCTGTCTGATGTGCATTGAGTGGAGGTCCAGCTGCGGGAGCAGAGTCTGTCTGATGTGCATTGAGTGGAGGTCCAGCTACGGGAGCAGAGGTCTGTCTGATGTGCATTGAGTGGAGGTCCAGCTGCGGGAGCAGAGTCTGTCTGATGTGCATTGAGTGGAGGTCCAGCTGCGGGAGCAGAGGTCTGTCTGATGTGCATTGAGTGGAGGTCCAGCTGCGGGAGCAGAGTCTGTCTGATGTGCATTGAGTGGAGGTCCAGCTACGGGAGCAGAGGTCTGTCTGATGTGCATTGAGTGGAGGTCCAGCTGCGGGAGCAGAGTCTGTCTGATGTGCATTGAGTGGAGGTCCAGCTGCGGGAGCAGAGTCTGTCTGATGTGCATTGAGTGGAGGTCCAGCTGCGGGAGCAGAGTCTGTCTGATGTGCATTGAGTGGAGGTCCAGCTGCGGGAGCAGAGGTCTGTCTGATGTGCATTGAGTGGAGGTCCAGCTGCGGGAGCAGAGTCTGTCTGATGTGCATTGAGTGGAGGTCCAGCTACGGGAGCAGAGGTCTGTCTGATGTGCATTGAGTGGAGGTCCAGCTGCGGGAGCAGAGTCTGTCTGATGTGCATTGAGTGGAGGTCCAGCTACGGGAGCAGAGGTCTGTCTGATGTGCATTGAGTGGAGGTCCAGCTGCGGGAGCAGAGTCTGTCTGATGTGCATTGAGTGGAGGTCCAGCTGCGGGAGCAGAGTCTGTCTGATGTGCATTGAGTGGAGGTCCAGCTGCGGGAGCAGAGGTCTGTCTGATGTGCATTGAGTGGAGGTCCAGCTGCGGGAGCAGAGGTCTGTCTGATGTGCATTGAGTGGAGGTCCAGCTACGGGAGCAGAGGTCTGTCTGATGTGCATTGAGTGGAGGTCCAGCTGCGGGAGCAGAGTCTGTCTGATGTGCATTGAGTGGAGGTCCAGCTGCGGGAGCAGAGGTCTGTCTGATGTGCATTGAGTGGAGGTCCAGCTGCGGGAGCAGAGTCTGTCTGATGTGCATTGAGTGGAGGTCCAGCTGCGGGAGCAGAGGTCTGTCTGATGTGCATTGAGTGGAGGTCCAGCTGCGGGAGCAGAGTCTGTCTGATGTGCATTGAGTGGAGGTCCAGCTGCGGGAGCAGAGGTCTGTCTGATGTGCATTGAGTGGACAACAGAAGGCATACCCAGATAAAATCATTGAACGGGCTAATAAAAGATCGCGTAACACCCCACGGGAGGCTCTGCTCGAAATCCATGAAAAACCGCAAAAAGATATGTTGATATGTGTCACTACCTATAACTCTTTGTCTAACAATATCAAAAAGATTATAAATAAAAAATGGCCGGTATTAACATCTAACAAACTTACATTTGAGAAACCTATGTTCTCTTTCAAGAGGAATAAAAGTTTAAGAGATACACTGGTCCATACTAATATGCACAAACAAAAGACGCTGAATCAGCTTACACTTTTTAACCAGCCACCAGTTTCAGGTCACTATCCCTGTGGTTCATGTGTGGCTTGCCCTCTTACGGAACACACCAAACAAATCGATCTTGGGATGACATCACCTTGGGAACAACGCTCACATACTAATTGTAACAGTGAAAACGTTGTATATGTCATCAAGTGTCCATGCCAACTTCTATATATAGGCATGACTAGCAGAAAAATAAAAACACGAATAGGTGAGCATAGAAGCACGATTAGGAGGGCTATTACTGCCACTAAACTCACTGCTCACTATCTTGAACATAAACACAGTGACACAGATATTCAATGGACAGTCATTGAGAAAGTGAGTGGCACAAGTAACCTCAGCAGTAGATTACTGGAACGTGAGCAACGTTGGGTTTACCGTTTGAAGACACACGTTATCGGCCTTAATGATTCCATTCCGTGGAATCAAATATATAGGAGGTAACACTTGTGTGTCCTTCTTTACTTTGGTTGATCATTCTTCCCACATTGCATTGATTCCCACATTGCATTGACTCCTAGATGTAACACAGCACGGTAGTTACTGATACTTTAACAGCAATAGCCCTTAATACTAGGATTAGCAATACTGGGTGTCTCAATAAAGGTTTCCAATTTGTTTTGATACTAGAATGCCCTGATTTGGATTGATGAACTAAACTTATTTTACCAATGTTGGGTTGCCAATAGGTTCAGTATTTTACAATCGAGTCCGTTTGTTTTCAGCTTTGGCCACCAGACACTAGCCCTTTAAATGGTGATGTGCTTATAGAATGGGCTTTCGTTCGTTACACAATTTGGCACTCTGTTTATACTTTACACGGGCCGCGACGGCATCTGTTGGATGACGCGCACACTGATGTGTGTTCTAGTCTATCCAGTACAGCTCTTTTTTAACAAACTCGTTAATATACTACATTTCCCAGCATCCTTTCACTAATATGACGCTGCGCGACGGCGCCTGATCTGTAGACACACACACGTGATCTCTCCAATTAGTTCAGTTGAATTAATTATGGCGCGCCCATTAGAAGTATTTAAACCCCGTATACATGGCGTCTCCACACCAAGACCCGTGGGACCCGCACCGAGTAGGTGAGAGAGCGGGGGAGGACCCTTGATGACGTGAGTAATTCGAATACTGAATGGCATTACAGGTATGTGCGCGCTGTTATACATGCAGTATGAGTATCTTCCTCGGCTCACAAACTTTGGTGTTTTTATCTTTTTATCTTTTCCTTTCTGGTGCGTTACTGCTTGCCAATTTGCAGTGTGTGACAACAGGGCTACCCCTTACTCTGCGAGGTACCCGGAGAAGAGTTCCCTCGCCCATATCTGGGTAAGGGTATAAATCTGAATGTTGCGTGTGAAAGACTAAAACACGATGATTGATAGCAGCCTAGTGCTGTAGTGTGAGAGTGACACGGGTGTATACACTTTGAGACCACAAACACGAGAGTGTGTAAATCAATAGGATGCGACAAATATCGCCACTACACCATACTATGCCACCTATGAGAGTGTGGTAAAAATTAAACTATACATGTGTGTAATAACCACGGATCCGCGTGGTTACAAGAGATGATGGTTTGTTGACACCAAGTTAATGACACTGGTGCCCTGGCCAGCACATCACTATTGGGAAGTAATTTCATGTACTCGTTGAGTAATATATGTTGTTGGCCCTGTTTGTCTTTGTTTGTCTTTACAGATGGAGCGTTAACAGGATCAAGAAGATAAATTATCTTCAAATTAATTAAGGAGCAGCTATCTGCCCTTAAAGAAACAGCAGTGTAGGGTATTTCCTCTTGCGCTGTCCAGGGAGGTTATATAGTTGCCCTGAAGAAAGTCCGGGACCGTCATGGCCCTAGTAGGACTGAAACATGTCGGCTGAAGGGTCATAGGACCATAAACACTCCTTTTCTGACCCCTGTTTACATATTTTTAATAACCCTAACGAATCCAATATTAAAGGGATACTGGGATTTGTTGGAGGTTTTTTAAATTTCTTTTCCCCCCTGGTCTTATTATTCCTAAGAGCTCCCTGAAAATACGGTCGAGCCCACCCTGACTTTTAGGCGTTAGGGTGACCCGATGATGAAGCATGACACCACTAGGGTGTGTGAGGGTATTTAAAACAAAAGGAATTGTTTCCTTCCCCACTCCATAGTGGGTCTCTTCATCTCAGGACTTCCCATCTATACCTTTGTTATTACGCGGGTATCATCTTCGCTTCTAAGGAGTACTTTATGTGGTACAGCATTGAGTGGAGGTCCAGCTGCGGGAGCAGAGGTCTGTCTGATGTGCATTGAGGTCTTGTTGCAGACTTCTGAGGTTCACTTGGTGGTTACCAAAGTCCGTGAGGTGGGTCATGAGATCCAATTGGTTGGTCTATTTGGTGGGCAAAATAAGGTCCTATGGCTCACCTTGTAGGTCCTGAATTCTGGCTGTTGAATCCTTACATCTGGCTGGTAAGTCCAGAAGTGGGGCTGGTGAGTCCTGAGGTCTGGCTGATGGATCCTAACATCAGAGTAATAGATCATGATGTTCATTTGGTGGGAGAAGAGGTGCAGGGGAGGTGAAGATCCGGTTTTCCAGTTGTGGAAGCAAACGTGTTGCTGTTAAGTACTGAGGTCTGGCTGTTAAATCCTGAGGTTCTACTGGTAAGTTCTATGGTCTTGCTGGTGGGTTCTGAGGTTGTGACTCACGGGTCCTGAAGTGTGATTGGTGGGTCTCGGCCTGGCTGGAAGGTACCGCGATTCAGATCGGAGGTTTCTGAGTTCAGGCTACGAGGTCCAGAAATAAGGCTACGGATCATGGGGGCCATTTAGTCGGAGCTGATGACTGGCTGGTGTGAGTGAAGGTTTGGCTGGTGGAAGTAGAAGTCTGGCAGGTGGGTTCTGTGGTCTAATTGGTGGGTTGTGAGATGCAGGTTTTGGGTTTCTGATATCAGGATGCTGAGACCTGTTATGTGCATTTATGGAAAGAGAGGGTATGTGTTGTAAAGTATATTACTTCTGGAATGTAATGTCACAGTGAGATTACACAGTAAGATCCCAGCAGTTCAGGTGGCTGCTGCTTGCAGGTGGGACCGTCACCACAGCGGCCTGTGTTTAAATAAAGGACTTCAGTGAAAACTACCCTGGCATTTGCCACTACTTTGCATCCTAAACTTCACATGAAGAAGTGGCTGTACGGGGTACACCCTACGATGAGATGATAAACGTGTGGACTAGTAGGATTACCTTTAAGGTTGAGGTGAGCCATGTACGGGCCACTGGGTGTTTTTATGAGTCTTGTTTTCTGGTATGTGCCGTGCCAGATCCTCATAATTTCCCAAAGTAAAATTGTTGGGGTCTTGCTTGTAGGAAGGTGGAATCTGACTATATGGTTGCCCCCACTTTTTTCCTGGTGTTTTACTGGTTTATGACTTAGTTGGACTGGGATCATGCTATTCAGGGCCCCAATCTATCTGCTTTCTCTATAAAATGG